>OZ014463.1:3151595-3405783 GCA_963966035.1 Acleris laterana | reverse complement strand
TAGCATAACGGTATACATCAGACGTCAGTAGACGTCAGTTCAGAGAGACGCTCGTGTTTTGTATAGTATCGTGTCGGACGCGCCCTTTGACTTTTATTTACTTTTTTATAGATTTAATCCGCGCCCGGCGCTCCGGCCGGCGTTGTTGTATACTGATTTGTATTTTAAACCTTTTTTTTATTTATATTGTTCTTTGAAGGCATGTTTTTTTATCGTTTGTATGGAGTTGTTTTAAAAGTTCGTCGTTTATGAATTGTGTCGCGCCGGCCGGCGGCGGCGCCCCCGCGACCGGTACTATTTATAGAAGCGTTCGCTTCGGAGATATTCGGTTTGAAGCGTGAAGAAAAACATCACTAGAAATCATTAAGAACAAATTTATTACGAATCGAGTAAAAATCAAACGGTTCGGTCGATCCTCCGCGCGACGAATAACTCCGAACAAATACTTTTACAAGCAGAACTGTACATAATGTTAACCGTGTTGTATAATGTACAAAGTGAGTGTGAGCTCAACAGTTAATCTTAGCTTAGTGTTAATTATATTTTTTTCCAATAATGACAAATATAAATATACAAAATATGGCTGTCGAGCGATATGATATATCGTTGTCCTTGTAAGTGGCCGGGCTGTGCTGGCCCCCGGCCGCCCGACGTGAAGGAAACCGCAGGGGTCAGCACAGGCTGGTACCGCGCGGTCGCCCACAGATACTGTCTCTTTCTAATTGTAAGGCTGAATTAGAAAGTGTCAAATATGTTCTACGATATGTAATCGTACGGGTTATAGGGTTGGTTGAATGGTCACACACTCGAGCTTGTCCAAACATTGGACTAACTTTGGCCAACTTAAAACACTATGAAACGTTTTGATGTATGAAACTTGGACGGCGTAGGGCCAACGTGTGTTGAAAGTAATTCATACGAAAAATTCATTTAGCTTCTGGTATATCGAAGCGGTGCTCAACTGGGTTTCCCTGTGTTAGAGCGTATGTCAATGTTTTTATCACTTTAATATAATATTTGATGCTTGCCGTAAAGGCAGTTGCTTGTCGCGTGATTAGAATGCTATTTGTATAGCGGTAATTATCGTGAGCCAAAGTTCCATTTCGTGTGGATTGTTGTCTACATAATTATATGTTGTTTTGAGGGAAATCATTGCTTAATGTCGCTTTTATACAAAAAAGTATGTTACAATAAGACTGAGAAAACTCAAATGTATATATTGATTGACTAACACTGAACATGGTGTTTAATTTGAATTTAAGTATTAAAATGTGTCAAAATTGTAGATTAATGCAAGCCAGATTTTTATTAACGAATTGTTGCGGACAAGTTCAGTTGGAAAAAGAAACAGAAGGACTCGTACAATAAGTTTTCGTCCTCATTGACCTCTTAGGCAATGATACTACCCTCATTGAAACGTATAGTGATGTGGGTGGTTGACCAATAACAAAGCGTTTTCCGCCTTTTGCCCTAGTTAATATGTGCATCTCGTCTAAAAATAGGTACTACCATCCACAGCCTCAACTTGATGTTGATGCTTATAACACGAGAACGTCGTCATGATATCCTCGTTAGACCCAATTTGACACACGATATTTATACGTGTATGTAGTTATACTTATCTACATAAATGTTTATATCGCCGTTCGTAGTTACACACAATCCTAAGACTTTGAAGGTGTTGTGAATCGTTTGGAAAGGGAATAAGGTTGAATTCCTTTTGGATAATGATTGAGGTTGGAAATCTATCTTAAATATGGGTCTACTAGGATATATGACAGTTTCATACGATTTTCTTCTTTAAGTATATGCATAAGTGGTTCAAGCTTTATTCATTTGAACAACGACCTTATTTCAGTGTGTTCAAAGAGGAAAGTCATATGAAACATATGTTTTCCATGTGCTTGTATGTCATCGTTACACGTGTGTGGCCGCTCTAGCACTCTGTACCGTCTCACTGAAATTGTTAGATGTATTTGTAATTGTGATCAAAGTAATAAGAATTTTGTAGTTCTAGCAAATAATGGTCATTGTTAAAGTGTCAAATATATTGTTTCCCTCTTCATGTAAAGTTGTGATCGTGAACGGAGCCCTTCGTTTTGTAATTTCCGGTTTGTTTCGTGATTTGGTGTGACGCTTTCATTTTCTACGTATTTGTGTGCTGTCCGCATACTTACTAGGTCTATAGTTAAGGTAGGTATGAATGTATAGAGTGTGAGGCGATCGCGTATTTTCTATAATCTAAATAAGTGTAGTATAATACTTTTACAAGAAATAGCAAATTTGACGTTTCACTGTGAACTGTCAAGCTGCGTTCAACTCGAAATTCATTAATCCAGCCGGAGAGGGTCGGGTTATCGCTTTCGACACTTTCAAAACTGCAATTTTTAGCTTTATTAGTTTTAATATTAGGCACAAAACTGCTCTCGTTTTTATGGTATCTGAAAGCGTATTCGACCTTTTGTAACTCTTCCCATTCTAACTGTGTTAACGCCATCGTTACAAAGTGTGTTTGCGTCAATTGATAAAAATATCCTTACACAAAGTATCGCTATTGTCAGGTTAATTTAATTAAACCAAATTATGTTTCGCTCCTGCTCCCGTTGCGAGCTATTTCGTTTGTAAACGGCAAATGTATCTTTGTACTTCATAAGTGCCATTAAAATGGGAAGAGGCGGTTTCGATAGCACTAAGTCGAACTGGGTACATAATATATACATACAGTAGTTATATATTTATATATATATGAGCTTTGTTTTACGATATAATATAGAGTAGTCGTCCGTTGCCTGTGAGACGCGTGTGCGGCGTTTTGTGAGATATTCAAGTGGAAATAAATTTTATTTTTAATTCCGATGCTGTGTTTATTGATTTACTTAAGTTTACCCCGAGATCCGACCGTTGTTGGAATACAACGGCAACTTAAAAAAGTGATTGAAATATATGTAAAGGAGCGTATATTTCCCACTTTCCACCCAGTCCGATCATCTTAACTGCTTGAACAAAAATATTCCATTTTATTAAACTGGTTAGAGGGGTCGATGGAGCTCTGCTTTGGCCTTTCAGGCCTGCTAAAATATTAACATAACCTAAACTATGCTTATGAATTAGCTCAAAAACTGTTCCTCTAAAAGGTTTGACTAGTATAAGAAAATTTAATATTTTTGACCAAATTGTTAGATGATCAACCTGTTTGTCCAAAAAAAATCTACTAGCTAACATAAGTAATTGGAATAATTTCGTCCAAACAGTTAGATGATCGAACAACTGGAAGGTCTAAATGGAATAAGCTTAAATGTAGCCATTGCAGTTCTGCTAGAAAATAAATGAGGGTTTGTTATTCATATTATTGGGTAATTTTAATAAAACAGCGCATAATTATTCCGAACGATTTAAAAAAATAAGTTACAAAATCTATTATTTACATCCCCTTAAAGAATTAAATCTTAAAACTAGCGTTGAATAAGTTAGTAGATGACTGAAATGATTATTACAATTATTGACTTCGAATAAATTGTGCTCACTAAAGTTCATTTAGAAAATGCATCTCTTCTGGTGTAACATAGAGTATGTCTTTTCTAAATAAAATATAACCCTTGAATATAGCGATCACAATTTCGAAAGGATTCTTTATAATCATTGAATATTTTTATTGTTTGATCAGAAGCAATATAAAGGCCATTCAATAATAAAGTGCATACTTTACTTTAAAACTAATCAACAATTCTATTTACATTGCAATAACATGGCCTCTTTTCAATATCAAATACCTGTCTTTTGCGTTTGCACTACATACTAGGTTGCAAATAATTAGGTCTTCCTTACCACTCAGTCCGTTTAATGTGATAAGTGATAGGAAACCTTTATGTAAGTATATAGGTTATACGAGGGGAGGTCCAAAATTCGCAGAATGAAGCAGAAAGCATAAGAAATTTAACGTGTCATAATCAGCAGGAAAACAAATGGCTACGATTTTTTGGGATTCTTGAGGAGTTTTGATGTTATAGTACAAGAAGGGTGTCAATATAACCGTAGCTTACTACGCAATGTTATTGAAAAACTGCGAGAAGCCATAAAGGAGAAAAGGCGAGGAATGTTGAGAAAAGGTGTATTTCTCCTGCACGACAATGCACCGGTACACAAGGCCAATGTCGCGACCGCTGCTATTCACAGAGGTGTGGGTTCAAATAGCTGGTCTACCCGCCCTACAGCCTGGACCTGGCTGTCAGCGATCATTGTTTATGCATTAATAAAAAAAAAATCGTGACGATGAAGAAGTGATGGAGGCAATTTCGATTCATTTTGAGGGCAAAGATTTAAACATTTCATTCCGCGAACTTTTGGACGTCCCCTCGTAGGTGGGCTTACTGGTAGAACTAGGTTGGTAAGAGTAGCCAGCAACCCAGAACCCAACAAAGCTTATAAATTATGTAGTCTGCTCTTACCTATAACCGAACACGGTTTACAAGAAGTTCCGGTATGAACACTTTTCTATACATGACTGCACTTTTGATTTTCGCTCAATGTTTATTTGGAAATAATGGAACCATACATTCAATTGTCATGAATGCCAAGTTCTATTCTTTGATTGTATTATTCATGGGACGTACCGATCTGATCTGATGATCAGAACTGAAATGACTGCCTTTCAATTCTTACTATCTACCACTGAATCACATCATGGTTTTCCAAAAGTCTATCATCATTCTTTAATCGGTAATCCGTCCAAATCTATTTCGGTACTTGGAACAAGAGGGGGTTTGAATCCATACTCTATCCTCAAGTTGGACACTTTAGGCGTTCGATCCGCTCTACGCAATTTGAGCTCAACCAAATAGTTATTATTCTCTTGCCAGTGGTTGTCGCTTTGAGGCAAAGGCGGCGGACCGTAGTACTGGTCAGTCTTTTGGTTTTGCTTATTGTAATTAGTTAAATATTGAAGGTAGTTGGTCAATAACGGAGATTTTTTGTAGTCTTTAATCTCATATTTAGGAGTGTTATTTATGTATTGGTATGAAGATGCGTAATGATTGCCCCAGTGCGTGGTCTGGACTGGCTGGGCCGCCGGTTGCCTTTCCTTCACGTGCTGGTTGTAATGTGCCGCATAGGCTCGAGTTTTTTGCTCGGCATTGTGTACTTCGTTCACGTTCAAGTGGGGAGGCGGGATTCCTTGCTTGTGTTGTTCTGGTGTATATTTGTGGTACTGGGGAATGTTCTGAGACGGTTGTGCTCTCTGAGAATATCCATGGCTGTAGTGATCTTGAGGTTTTTCGAAATCATATGGCACTCTTATAGGTACGTACCCGACGGCCCTTTCTACCTTCTTCTCGACCGGGTATGGGACTTTAACCTCTACGGGAACCTCAACGCGGTAAGGCACTTTCTTCTCAACAATCTTTTCTACCGGGTACGGAACTCGCTTTTCCACAGGATATGGTTTGTCCACATACTTAGTCACTACAACTGGTTTCTCCACAATTTTTTCAACTACTCTGTCAACTGGGTATGGGACCTGTACGTGTACCTTTTTCTCTACGATTCGGTCAACGTGAACCGGATAGGGTACTTTTTTCTCAACTATGCGTTCAACCGGGTAGGGTTGCGGTACGTGTACCGCTACTGGCACCGGTTGAGGTACCGGCACTTCTATATGAATCGGTCTGTCCACTACTTTAGTTACGGTTACCGGTTTCTCGACGATTCTATCAACTGGATACGGTACCCTTTTCTCTACCGGATAAGGTACTGCTACTTTAGTCTCGTAATGCACCGGGTAAGGCACACGCTTTTCAACTTCATACGGTACCGGTACGTCCCTGTGCACTATTTTCTCGACTGTTACAGGCTTCTCAACCTCAACGGGATACGGAACGCGGGTTTCCACGGGAACTGGGTACAAAACTTGTTTCTCTACCGGGACTTCAACAGGCACGGCCACTGGGGTAGGTACTGGGACTTGATGAAACACTTGTTTTTCAACAACTTTTTCAACCGGGTAAGGTACGTGTATCGGTCGGTCGATGTACACTTTGTGCTCCACCGGGTATGGTACCTGTATCGGGTATAGATGAGGTACTTCCACTGGGTATGGTTTGTCGACAAACCTAGTGACTTCGACTGGTCTGTCAACAATTTTTTCATAAGGAACCGGAACTGCCACAGGCCTGTCAACGTGTTTAATAACTTCAACCCTTTCCGGATAAGGAACTTCTTTCTGAATGAATCTATCCACGAATTGCGTGACCGGAACTTCCTTTTCAATAATAATAGGCTGAATAATTTTCTGGTCTTGATCATAATTTATACTATTGTAGTAAGGCCTTGCATATTCACGTCTCTCATTACTTGAGTTTTCATTTGGCCTGATTTCAACTTCTGTTTGAATGTTTTCACTTTGTTCTAATTGTTCTCTGGCGTCATTATGTTGATTTTCAATTTCATTATTGTTTCTATTATTATTTTGATGTGCCTCTTGTGCTCTCAAAGCGCCCACGTAACTGTGATATAAAGACTTTGCCAAATCTAACGGTCCTTTGTCGTTACTTCTTCCTTCATCTAAATACTCATGCACTTCAATGTCATTGATATGTATAATATCTAGGGGAATCGATTGTTGAACCTCCACAATTGTTTTATCCCTTCTAGGGCTCTTTACTGTATCAGTTACAACTTCGCTGTCTGAAACATCGTGATCATCTACAGTATTAAATGTTTCCGAGTCGTTCGCATTGAGCAGTCTTAACGCTACTGTAATAGGAGCCAAATACTTCTGGCTAATCGGTCTGGGTGTAACGTTAACCAATTCTTCACCAAAGTTGTTTTTGAAATTGTCACTTTTAGTATAATTCTCTTCAATGCTATTTCTAACTCCAACAATCTCATAACCATCTTGTAAATACGGAACCATAGTTGAAACTAAATTGTTAACAATTTGCTCTTTGTAATCGTTGTAGTTTGAGTCTTGGACAACTATAGGAGAAGCAAATGAGTACTGGTTCGAATTCGTTTGCAAGATTTCATTTTTCTGTTTGTTATTTTCTATGTGTTCTATCTCACTGTCAACGATCTTCGCTATTTTAGCTTTCACAGTGATTCGGCTTCTCGGGGCGCTTGCTTGAACGATGTTCTCGTACCTCGTCTGTGCCGGTTTTGCAATAAATCGTGGTTTAGGTTTAATAATGTCATCGTTATCTACATTACTCAGTTTCTCGACGGCGTGATTTATTTTAAGTAAATCTTCGTTGGATATTATGTCCTGAGTGGAAGCGACTAATCTGGAAATACGCTCGTCTTCTGTCGTTATACTCCGCGTTGTCGTCGAGGAGACTGTATTATAATAATACCTCTCACTTCTAGCGTTGCCTCGAGGAGCTTCTACTTTAAAATTAACTGCGCCTCGATACGACAGAGGTCTCTTAGTGCCTTCTTTAATACCGAAATTTCCGTTTATGCTATGAATGTCGTAAGTAGGTACTTCGGCAAATATACGCGTATTCTGTATATTGCTGTTATATTTTTCAGGCGTAGTATTGCTCTCCTCATTGTTTGTGCAATTATGATCTTTGAATACTTGAATCACGTCAGTGGTCAAGTGCTCATGATCTTGCTCCATGTTATCCTCTTTGTGAAGAGGACTTGAGCGCTCTTTGTCTTCGTTCGTTTGTTCGTTGTTCGATTGTTTGTTATCATTTGTTTCTTCGTTTAGTTGGACGGTATGGTAAGTTCGAATATTGTACTGCGCTGGGGTTACCAGGGCGTTGTTATTGTAGTAAAAGTTAGGTATTGGGGAGTATTGTACGTCGGGTTGAGAGATTTGGACCAGCTCATCGGGTAGGGAAGAGAACTGTTGCTGCAGAAGGTATATGTCGACCGGAGACTGGCGGTCTGGTTGGTTTTTTTCTTCTTGTGTTCCATTGGAGGACGATATTTCTTCCAGTCGTGTTGGTAACTGAAACAATTGTTTTCATTAAATTAATTATTAATTTTCATTAATAGTAGATTGTTCAACAAGGAACTAAAACAAGCCATAATGATACGAGATGTTCGAGTGTCAATATGGTTGTTTAGTTTCTCGTCAAACACTTTTTTTTTCACCTTGAATGCGAGGGAAAAAACGTCGTCCTAAGTATATTTAGTATAGCAAAGTTTCTTACAAAATTGTTCGTGTTTTTTTTTGTAAAGTGACGCTTTAAATACTTTCATATAATTAAATTAATTAATTCTTAATATAATAAAATTGATTCATATTCGTAATCATAAATCGTGTTTCACGAAATAATTTTTATTTTGTACAATTGACATTCTGAGGTCATTTCCACGCCTTAAAAAAATTCTAAACACTATCACTAAATGGCAATAATCCCGCATTCACAAACAACATGATTGCTTGTTCAGGGGATTCCAAAGTAAATAAAAAAAATACTTTAATCCTATTGACTAATAAGGAGCTTTATTCCCGATATGCAGAGACTAAAGTAACATTTTAAGAGCATGAGACGTGAAATGTTATTAACTGCGTTTCATATCCTACCAATCTATAAAGTCATATTGTAATATGAAAGTTCATGTTTTCATTCGGACATACATGGCGGATATTATGTTTTACTCCTGGATAAATTCCTGGCTAGTGTTTTCATTGTTAATTGAAAATAAATTCAGCTATAAAATTAAAGTGAAAATATCTACATGCAACTGATGGTCAGCCCTAGATTTATTCATTTTGTCGCTCTTTTCATATGCAAACATATAATGGAATCTAACGACTACTGGGTACTTAAAATTTCAATATTCAAAGTGCCATCATTCAACGATTCATGTTCTAAACAATAGATTTGACGCTGACTCGCTGACCGAACGTTCAGCAGCATATCATAATTCATTTATGTCATCAACATAGGATAGTAAGCTGACAATATATAATGTTAATTAAATTAAATCATACAGCTATGGTGTGTCTATGTAAAATGGTGACCCATTCAATTAGTTGGTTAAAAAAAAATCGTTTAATTCTAGCTAGCATTTGGGCTATTACCCCCCAATGAAAATCTGCCTCCAGGCTATAAGGAACCTTGGCCCACCTGGAGAAGTCTAAATAGGCTGAGGACCCAGGTTGGCCGAAGCAAAGATAACCTGTGTCGGTGGGGGTACTCAAATAGCGCAGACGCTAGCTGTGAATGTGGAGAACCCCTGCAAACCATGTTACACCTCACTAACTGTCCCGCGTGCCCGACCACCTGCTCGCGTGAGGACTTGCCAGTAACCAGAGGGCTACCACGGTAGCCGCTTTCTGGGCAAGTAAGATTTAGCCCGAGTTCTTGCCGACACGGAAGAAGAAGAAGAAGCGCACTAGCTGTTAATATTACTTATTCTGTGCTGTTAATTGCAAATCCCTTTGGAAACTGACCAATTGTTAGGGCAAAAATCCTATCCTTTCCGATCTTATCTTCCTATGGGCTATAAACTGGACCTGTTAAGACGGGACAAACAATAACTGCGACAAATATTAAAATGTAGGTGCAACTATTTCTGAGTTTAACTGTATATGTAAGTAGGTAGATATGTGAATGTGTGTCCTCTCAGTTAAAAAATTGACCGCAACGCGCTATGCAAGTCTGTGTAATTTATATTATTATCTCAAGTTATTTTGTTGTAGTCAATCTCGGAAATTATTCACAAAGTTAGTTTATACCTTGATTCATAAGGGACAGTGTTTGTGGCCTGATAGGCATTTGATAACCAGTGCTAAACCTAATATAAAGTGCTTATTTGTTCCGACGGCGAGATTTGACTGCGAAGTTAACGAGTGTTCGACCCAAACCCATAAGCGCCACGATCTGCATGGCGCTTACGCTCTTTTGACCGCGGCCCAACGATCAGTTAACGCGGTACTTCGTTAGTTAAACTAAACTCTGTTCTCGGTTCACCTTCATAGTTTGTGAGAAATAATATTTGTGTATAATGGAATGTGTAAAATGCTCCGTTATTGCCAAAGTAGAGGAACAGATGAAATGTACTGCTTGCTCGGGGCTATACCACTATGCTTGCGTCGGTTTAACAGAGACTGATTTTAAAAAGATACTCCCAATGAACAAATTAAAATGGAAATGTCCATGTTGTAAACATACTAAAAAGGGCAACAGTCACCACTCCAGCCCGGTCGCTCCCAAGGACGATGAGAGTAATCTGTCCCACTCAATTATAAATATTGATGCCAGGTCAATAATGGCCCATATCGACTCCAGGTTTAACATACTGCAGAGCACCATTGAGTCATTTAAATCGGATGTCACCGAGCAGCTCAATAAATTAGCAGGGACAGTGAGCGCCTGGGAGATAAAGATCAACGACCTCGAATCAGCTGTAAATACAGTAACGAACCAAGTTACCAAGCTGGAATCCGAGCGGGAATCCTTAATTTGTGAGATGAGCGATTTAAAGCGCACTTTTCAGTCGCTTAAAATCGACAATACGCGTAACGAGCAGTGGGTCCGCCGGTCTAACCTGCAAATAAATGGGGTTCCTCAAACCGAAAGTGAAAACTTATTCCTAGTAATGCGGAACCTTGCCAGTAAAATCGGGTTACCCATCAACATGGACACGGATATCGACTTTATTACTCGCATCGCTGTCAAAAACGACACTGATAATAAAAAACCTAAACCTATTATTGTAAAATTCCAAGCAAGATATAAAAAGGACGATTTCTTATCAGCTATTCGCAAAATGAAAAATCTTACGGCTGGCGATGTGGGTTTTTCAGGGTGCAGGTCCAATGAAAGAATCTATGTCAATGACCACCTGTCATCTTACAACAAGTCGTTACTGCAAAAAGCTAAAAACATAGCGAAGGAAAGGAATTATGCCTACTGCTGGGTGCGCAATTGTACAGTGATGGTGCGTCGTTCGGATAAATCACCGGTGATCTATATCACCTCAGAAGATAGTTTAAAAAAAATAACCTAATAAGTGTTATTTTGCATGAAACGTTCATGTTATCATTTCTACCTACTGTAAATGACTGGCATTCTCTAACTAAGCTACTGTTTGTTTTAACCGTGAATGTTGCTGGGAAGATCACGCGGTTCAATTTCATTTCTTTATTATTATTTTTTATGGTTGTGTATGGTGTCATATATGGAATATCGGTGTCTCAAATATATAACTATAATTATTATTATTATCTTTATAGCACTGACGCGATTAGTATTATTGAGGCTCGTACGATATATATACCCTTATCTGCGCGTATTTATTATAATAAAACTAGTATTTTTGGCTCAGACCTTTGTTATGTACTATTATACTGTGGTTCTTGCGGATCGCCTGAAATATATAATTGTTCCTCGATGTGATGTTGGTAATGGTGTCGTTTATGTCATGGTCGGTATTCATGTTATTTTAATATGGCCTATGAAAGTGGTAATTGTAAACACGATCACTGTGTGTAGGTATAATCAGTTATATAATATTTAAATTAATATCTATAAGTAATTGCTCCTTTCTTAGTTAAGTGTTTATGAAGATTAATGTTTACTATCAAAATGTTCGCGGCTTGCGAACTAAGACACACCTTCTCTTCAGAAATATTTTAAATAATAATTATTACGTCATATGTCTGACCGAGACCTGGTTGCTGCCTGGTATCTCCGACGCGGAATTGTTTGACAATAGGTACAATATCTACCGAACCGATCGAGACTATGAGTGCGTAGGGATGAGTCTGGGCGGCGGGACACTCATCGCGGTGCGCCGACCGCTTAGTGTTAACACGCTTAATACAAGCATTTCTCCAACATTACCCGATGCTGACATAACCAGTGTCACCATGTCTGTTGGCCTCGGGCCGATTAAGAGGCGCTTTCATGTGTTTTGTTGTTATTTCCCCCAAAACTCTAATCAGGCACATTCTCAGCTAACATTTTTTGAACACATTTCTGAACACATATACATGGAATGCCCGGATGATGCATATATTTTAACTGGAGATTTTAATATTAGGGATGCGGTATGGGTTCCCGGTCCCACCGATGCAAATTACATTTTGCAAAACCCTTCTGTCGGCACATTAGCCTCTCAATTATTTACCTTTATGTGTTTTACAGGATGGAACCAGTTTAATGGCATTCATAACGCAAATGATAGATGTCTGGACTTGATTTTTGCCAATAATACTTGCTATGTTACACGCGTTGATCCACTTTCCCTCCCAGAAGACACTCATCACCCTTCATTAATGTTAAATACAGATCTTGACTGTATGGAACCCTTGCTCCGCTCTTCACCACGAGTTTCTCGACGTTTTTACTCTGCTAATTACGACTTTATTAATACTGAACTATCTAAAATTGACTGGGACTCACGTTTGAACATTGACGACCTTGAAGTAGCTGTTGATGATTTTTATAGTTTTATTAATGAGATTGTTGATAAATATGTCCCATCTAGAATAATTACTGAACGTCACAAATACCCCGTCTGGTTTTCTCGACACTTAATTAAATTAATAAATAAGAAAAAGAAAATCCATAAAAAATGGAAGATATATGGGAGGCAAAGTGATTATAATCATTTTTCAACAATAAGACGTGAAGTCAAACATGTAGAGATCGAATGTTATAATTTATATATTTCTAGAGCAGAAAACAATATCAAATATAGCTCTAAAAATTTCTGGACGTTCGTAAAGTCAAAACAAAGCAATAATGCAATCCCTGACTCCATGTATTTAGATAACCAAATAGTATCGGACGGACAGGGCATGGCTGATGCTTTTAATACCTTTTTTCAATCAGTGTTCGAAACTGACACGTCTTCTTATCATGTTTCATTAGTCGCAGAAGGGGGAGAAGTTCTTATTAATACTGTTAGCATTAACCCTAATATAGTTGTAAATTATCTGAAACGACTTGATGTCTCTAAAGGTAGCGGGCCGGACGGACTTCATCCCGTGTTTTTAAAACGGTGTGCAGAACAATTGGCTTTACCATTATCTAACTTATTCAATGCTTCGTTGAAAAAAGGAATTATGCCCAAAACCTGGAAAAAATCACTACTTGTCCCTATTCACAAAAATGGTGACAAACATAGTGTCAAAAATTATCGCGGTATTTCGAAGTTGTCTGTAATCCCTAAACTGTTTGAGAAGATAGTTTACGACCGCCTTTCTGAGGTCGTCAAGCCTTTTCTTACTCTGCATCAGCACGGATTTGTAAGGGGTCGTTCCACAGAGACTAATTTGTGTGAGTTCCTCGATACTGTTCTCGAGGCTATGAGTAGCGGCTTTCGGGTGGATGCGGTGTATACCGATTATTCAAAAGCTTTTGACAAAATTTCTCACACCTTATTAATCCATAAACTTCGATCTGTCGGTATACACGGTGACCTCTTGAGGTGGCTCGAGTCATATCTCCGTAACAGAACTCAGGCTGTAGCCGTGAAGGGTTATTTGTCAAGTTTTATCCCCATCAGCTCTGGTGTTCCTCAGGGATCACACCTAGGGCCACTGTTATTCAACATATTTATAAATGACGTGACTGACTGCTTACAGGACTCGCATATTTTGCTATACGCTGATGACACAAAAATCTATAACATTATTAAAGATGAACAGGACTGTTTCAAACTTCAAGATGATTTAAACCGTCTCGGCCAGTACTGTATAGATAATAAGTTAGTTTTAAATATTGATAAATGTTGTACTATATCTTATTCTCGCAAAAGGAATCCTAATATATATAACTATAAATTGTTTAATGTTGATCTCAAAAGGGTATCTGAAGTAAGGGATCTGGGAATACAACTCGACCAAGAATTATTGCTCTCATCTCATATTAGCAAGATAACAGCGAAAGCCTATAGGATGTTGGGATTTATTTTTAGGGTGGGTAAGGATTTTAAAAATGTTAGTACTTTCAAACTTTTATATAATGCACTCGTTCGTTCTCAATTAGAACACGCATCCACTACGTGGAGTCCACAATATATATATAATGTTGATTCTCCATACCTCCTTGGCCATATATCTCTAAAATGCTCATGTTTGAGAACTCGCTCCAAAAACCTATTTGCTACAAAATTCTGTAATAATAAGTATTCAAAAAATCGATTTGTTATCAGGGCGTGCTCGACCCATAATTGTAAGTACAACCATACCGACATATTCCATGATACTTATAACAACTATGTTAACGCTGCTATAAGAAAAACCGTGTGATAGGATTAAGTACATATTTTCATGTTTTTCAATTTTTAATTACTTCGTTTTGAACCTTGCGTTGGACACGAAGCGCAGGTGTGACTGACTTTGTGAATCTGATTCCAAATGTGTATGTGTACATTAGTGAAAACTTCGTTGGCTAGTGAGCTACCCATTTTTGTCATAACTTTATGTACTAATGTATGCTGTTTGTTTTCCTAAAGAAAAAAAAAAAAAAAAAAAAAAAATGTGATCAAAATCGGATGTTCCACTCTAGCTCCTGCATTAAAGCACCAATTTTAAATAAATGGAGTGAATACAAATTCGTAAGTTAGGCTAGGCAAAGTTCATCAGTTAGTCTGACCAGGGTAAGGTGTCGAAAAAAAAGGCGGCAAATTTTAAATAACACTTGCTGGCAACACGAAAGGCACAACGACTCGATAGGTACTCATAATGTGATAGCTTGCTTCGTAGGTCAAATTGTTGCCATGTGAAGAATTAGCAAAAAAAAGTTGACACGACTCGCTGGTCAGACTCTAACAGTAGCGACCTGTACCCTTACCATGAGTTACAATTACCGTACTCGCTAGCGAGTCGATATACCCCTAGTAGACCTAAACAGTATTCTAAAAGAGTGCAAGCGACATAGCATGGTAAGAGTACTGCGGTTATTCTTTTAAAAACGTGCCCTAGTCGGTCGATCAAGCAAGCAAAGTAATACGAGTTTTAAACTACGTAATAGAAAACTCACGAGTACAATAAATCGCCCGACAAGTTGTAGCGTGTTAAGATATTCAGCTACCTGTGTGGCTTGTGGCAACTGTAGCGCCCGCTCCCCCAGCGCGATTCTGGCGCTGTGGCTGTCGGTGCTTACAGTCACGGCTCCGTGGTAGCCGCTGCCATCTGCCACATAGCGCACTTGCTGCTCGCTCTGGGGACAAATTACCAGCTGGAGAACCATTTCATACTAGCCCTTTACATCTGAATATAGCATGAAGTCAATGTCAAGGAATTAAACTATATTTAGCTGTTAAAACCTGCCGAATGTAAAGAATAGTGCTATAGAAGTCATAATTTTTTTTTTTATGGCATAGATATGACAAACGAGCACACAGGCCACCTGATGGTAGTGGAAACTGTGACCCATAGACATTCGCATTCACAAGACTGCAGAGCAATCCTAAGACTGCAAATGCGTTGCCAACCCTGAGGACTAAGATGGAATGCCTCTATGCTAGTGATTTCACCGGCTGTCTTATCCCCAAACCGGAACACAACAGTGCGAACACTGCTGTTTGGCGGTAGGTTAATGGATAAGATGGTGGTAGCGATCCGGACGGACCCTGCACAAGGTCCTACCACCCGCAAACACATTGAAAAGGTTGCTTCAACCTTTTTCCTGGTTAACTCAACCAAACTCACGTGTAAGTCCTATTTTAACCATAACAGTCTTGGAATCTTAGGCGATGGGCTTCCAACCTGTCACTAATACACTGGTAAACATCTTCGCCTAAGTGTGCAAAATGTGGTTACATAATTATCAAAAAGTTTTTATAGTTGTTGGAAATTCTGTAGCTCTGCCTACCCCACTCTGGGAATAAAGGCGTGAGTTTATGTGTGTGTGTGTCTTGGAATCTTGAGTGTTTATTTGCCATGCTAGAAAACCTACTTGAGGCAGTTTGACGAAGTAGTGTCCTGCGGTGCCATCGCCCTGCGGCGTGAGCTGCCAGCCCCACTCGTAGCTACCCCCATTCTGTTCCAGCTTCTGGAAAAAGAAAATAAACCAGCTGTTACTAAAAGAGTACATAAGTACTAGGGCAAATCGTTAATAACTGGCCACTTTAGAAAGTATTATTTAGTTACTAGCCATCAAATTTCTTACTGACGCTGTTAGTAAAGATACTTGGACAGTACTCCGCGTAATAACTCAGGATCTAGGTATTCTAGTTAAATCGGAAAAATGTGAGCAAATATCTTGCTTTACACATTTTATTGCAAATTGGCCAGTTACTGAAGGGTGGCCAGTAATAGGCGATTTACCCTATATGGCGACAAAGAGGGATGCCACAAGAGCGTTGCATGTCCGTTTCGACGTCACCGCTACGTTGTTCTACATAATATAATGCGACACGTTAAAACACTTGCGTCGCTCTATGTCGAAATCACAGTGATGGGGCGACGCAAGCGCACCGTGTGGCATCGCTATGAAGCAAAGTGTTCAAAATTTCCCACTTTATACATTTTAAACTTAGGTCAACTGGGTGTAGCTAAAACGTTGTTATTTTTATCGTGCAATAGTTACCACTATTTTACTTTAGACATTTTAAAACAGGCTAATTCAACATAGGACGTGCATCTTTAGGAATTTCGTACATTATACATTTTGATATTCTAAGTTTTGTTTTTAGGAATTTCGTACTTATGAAATTTGATTTTCGATATTATGCTACGGACCCGTACAATCCAATCTGATTGTTCAATTGACATACAATCGATCAAATATTCGTTATTAAATCAAAGTTCGCTCAAGGTAACCCTTCGAATTGACCGACGCATCTTATCGATATCTAACTGTACTGCGAGCATACGGAATCAACCGTAGACAGACTTATTTATGGTTTTTTGCGCCATGAAGGCAATAAAAGGGTTTAATAGTTACGGATAATGTTAGTTACAGAAACGATTCTCAGTTCAGTTCTGAAAAGATGGATGACAGAGGGAAAAGAGGAGGGAGCTGCATGGATCGTAAATATACCTACTGGGAGGAGGTCGCCCTGGCACCAACTCAGAACCAAGAGTCAGAAGCAAGATGTATCTTCTCGAGCATTAAGGTCTCGACAGAAGAATAAGATCCACAAGCCATTTGCTAGACTTAAACTCTCTTCAAGCAACACTCATCTGATGTGTATAGACATATTTAATAAACTGCCGGACACATTTAAAGAGAAGAGCCTAGAGCACGAAACAATTGTTGATAGATAAGTGTTATTATAGTGTGCGAGACTTTCTTTGTGATAATTTATAATATAGAATAATATTATTAATATTTTACAAACATGTAAAGATAATTTTAATGCTAACAGTTCTACCTAATAAAATAATTATAATAATATAAAAGGCTTACAAAAAAGTTCTAGTTAAATGTTTAAAAAAATTGTGGTTTTAATTTATAATTTCATGTTATTTGATTTATGTTTTATTGTATATTAAAGTTTTTATTTTTCTAAGGCGTGTACACCTGTAAGGGTAGGGTGAAGTGAAACATAATAATTATAAGCGAGTGTACCTGCAAACTGTAACCTTAACCTATACGCAATAAATTTCATTTCATTTCATTTCATTTAAGAGCTATTCATAAACGGATCTTGACTCTGATGAATGTCCCAAGACGTCTCTTTATTACACAGTTTTCTTCGACGTTAACGCCATTACGGTTAGCTCTACCGGCGAAATACTCGTAAATAAGCACCTATTTCATTTCATTACTAGGCACTAAATAACCTGTCATATAATTTAGGCCTAATGCTTTTCCGGGTGATTGCAATAGATGAACTTTCCAGTCACCTCTATAACTGTGTTTTTACGATAGCCATATAACTGCTGGCGCCAAGCACTTAACGGGCTATAATTACCTAATACGGCTATATTATTACACTTATCCGAACACGCTTGGAATGTGAATACGCTTTAAGCTTTAATTTAAGGGAAGACGGAAGGCTCAGCATTTATTACTTAGGCTTAAGAAATTTCTGACGGTGAAATACTAAGTGGAAGATCATGCCCATGCAGCGTAATACGGTATTTGACAAAAGTCAAATCAGCTTCTTTTTATGAAACATCAAAAACGCTCCGTTACTATGGAATTTATAGGCATTACTATCTTGTGACGTCACAATCAAACAGCGTCCTTATTGTTGGACTTTATGAATTAAAAATCTTAAAATAGCAAACATAAATAAAAGATTGATGTTTTTCTAGTAGTTTTATAATGTTTATCTGTTGTTAATGAAAAACCAATTTAATTTCACTCTTGTCAAATACCCTATTGTACAATATCCAAATTTACTGTCGATTTCAGGTTATCTTCGCTAAAACAGTGATAGCGACCTTTACCACTTTACTGTGAAGTGAATACTACCATAACATTAACTCAGAGCTGTATTAATCTCCGGATGACAGTATATGTTAGATTTAAATAAACCGGTCAAGAGTGAGTCGGATTCCGTACACGCAGTTCCGTTTCCTTAGTAGCTTTAATATAATTTGATTCGAAGGTTGTCTTGACTTTTGACCAAGTGAAAATTATTTATATGGGTTAGAGGTTATAACTACACATCGCTAACTCGTGGCATTTAAGCAGCACTTGACAGTTTCTAAGAGACTAGTGATGTGACAATGTTTTTTCCTGTACGAGTCGAGAAAAGGAAACCAACTAGAAATAAAGTATTTTCAATCATTTGATATAGGTATGACATTAGTGATAAACAATTAATATTTGTTCTAAATTTTTACAAGTCAGCGTACGTCTTCTACTTGAGAAAATCCACTTTGTGTAACAAAATGATACCTTGTCACCGTTTAGTAGAAGTTCTTTTTTGCGGGTGGTAGGACCTTGTGCAGGGTCCGTCCGTTCGGATCGCTACCACCATCTTATCCATTAACCTACCGCCAAACAGCAGTGTTCACATTGTTGTGTTCCGGTTTGGGGATAAGACAGCCAGTGAAATGACTAGCATAGAGGCATTCCATCTTAGACCTCAGGGTTGGCAATGCATTTGCAGTCTTAGGATTGCATTGCAGTCTTGTGAATGCGAATGTCTATGGGTCACAGTTTCCACTTACCATCAGGTGGCCTGTGTGCTCGTTTGTCTTCTCTATGCCACAAAAAAAAAAACTTCTGGGTGCTTTTTAACTATTTCCTCTATTATTTGGAAAAAATCTATGTTTCACGACACGTCGGGTTTAATCTTTATTTATAATAACTAATATACAGTAAACAATAATAATTATAATAATTAATAACTAATGTAAAACCTATTATCTACTTAAAACTAGAATTATAATAATAATAATAATAATATCAGGGGACTATGTCACACCAATTGACCTAGTCCCAAACTAAGCTCTAGGCTTGTACTATGGGTACTAGACAACGATATAAATACTTATATAGAGAAATATATACTTAAATACATAGAAAACATCCATGACTCAGGAACAAATATTTGCGCTCATCACACAAATATCTGCCCTTACCGGGATTCGAACCCAGGACCTCTAGCTTCGTAGGCAGGGTCACTACCAACTAGGCTATCGCGTCGTCGAATTATTAAATATATTTGTGTACACAACTACAAAAAGAATACCCCCTCTAATAGCTCCGTTCGCGGCATTGTACCCATGATGCTGGCTGCGTTACCTCTCTGGATAGTTAAACCTATCCTTTGGGAGAGGTAAGCGCCCGCTCTGGGATCCCCGGAGGCGTCAATAAGCTTAGTAGACAGGGTCTTTATAAAAAGTTTCATGTCAGCAGACCAAGGTCCCAGAGTCTCCACTGCAAGCGCCGCAAATTCGTAATCATTAATTAATGATGAATATTTACGACGTTTGAGGGTTTGGGCCTGATCAGCTGCTGCGCCGGCCTGATTTCGGGTTGCTTGTATGTGAGATAGGGCAAAAGTGTCGACACAAGTTGCGTCCCACACCAGAGCCCTACCAAGCTTCCACGGCACCAATGTTGCTCCGTCTGGGCGCTTCCCATCGTCTCTGATCATACCAGCTGGTTCTAAAACAGCAGGTAGAGAGGCGGTGGCAAGCGAACGACGGATCAAATCATTTATGGCGCCGTGGCGGAACATGCGGCCGGCACTCCTTGAACAAGAAAGACCATGTCTACCAAGCTCATCCACCTCCTTGCCGCAGTTGCAAGAATGAGGCACACAGATCTTGGCTCCAAGCCGCAGGCAGATTGATATTCGCAAGCAGCTTGAGTCCAGGACTGTACCTATATTGCGAGAGGGAAGGGCTTGGAGCCAATGGCCCGACTCATTAGCTGTGACAGCGAGAAGACGGGCGCGATCTGAATCGTCCGGACTATTGTCTAAAAGGGCTGCATGAATTGCCATAAGACGAGGGGTATCCCAAGCTCTTTGAATGTGTTTATGCGTTGGCATATCCACTCCAGGGCATGACTCACACCAGGCATCCCTGGCCTCCACCAGGTTCGCTATCTCAACGTCAAGTATCTGTGGGAGATTTAATATAATACTGACGAGAGACATCGAACCATAAGCAGAGGACAGGAACGCCGGTAGAGCTACACTTGATGAGCAACGAATACCCAGTCCACCAAAACGTACTGGGAGAACCGCTTGAGTCCAAGAACTTTTGTCAAAATTGATATTTAATAATTTAGATAGAGTTTCCTGAAGGGAATTATCGATAGCAGCCATGATAGAGGGAAATTTCCAAATTGGGTAACTGCGTAGCAAATACATAAATTTTGGAGTAAAAAGACAAAACCGAATGATGAACAAAGCCATGTGGGGGTTCATTTCAAACAATAATTATTACGAGTAAGTAAATGAATGACAATATCATTGACATTGACATTGATGTTTTTAAACTAGTGATCAAACCTACTTCGTCATCATGTTAAGACCATGTAGGAAATATTAATTTATTATTTTATCTTATCTGAAAAGACATCTAGGAAACTGGTCTCATCACTAATCTGTCAAGTGCTACCTAAATCCACGAGTTAGCGATGTGTAGTTATAACGTAAGTATGTTTATCGCTGTCTCGGATCCATCGTACAAGCCTAGAGCTTAGTTCGAACTGTTCGGGATTGTCCCCTACAACTAATCACCTAATTTTAAAATGCAACACTGACTCATTTTTGAATGTGTCCGTTTTGTATTCAATGAACGTAATATGCCGTAAATCAGATCGTTAGAATTAAGTACTCTACAAGTTACTATGATTACTCAACTAGTGATCTCGAGTTTATGATTAACCTAATACATTTTATATAACCGCACAATTCAATGGTACATATCTGTCACTGAGACAATTGGTTGCGTAAAACACACAGTGACGTAACTCGTCCGGAGTGAGAGTTATTAATAATTATTATTTCGGAGCTCGGAAGCAATCAAGTGCTATTATTTTTCATGTATGGGCGTTAAAAGTGGTTTGCCGCGGAGAAGTGATGGGACAGGAGATGGCAATGGATTTTGAGTATTATTCGATCATTTTATTCGCAGACGCGCGACATTTATATGACTTAATGCTTTAGGTATTTTATACATTACATAGCATTGTACCAAAAATATTATCTATGTAAATAAAAATGAATGTTTGTATGTTTGCCCACTGTGAATTCCTAAATAATTGACCTGATTGTAATGAAAATTTGGCAGGTTGTGTATAGATGAATTAGCGAGAGCGTGGAATTGCATATGTAGTGGTATTGTGTGTGTATAGGCAAGAGAAAGAGAGAGAGAAGTACTTTAAGTATTTTTCTCTCTCTTTGTCTTGCCTATACACACACAATAGATACTACTATATATGCAACTAGCGACCCGCCCTCGCTTCGCTTCGGTTTATTTGAGTTTTCTATAACACACGTACATAAAACAAAATTTATTATACATAAAAACCTTCCTCTTGAATCACTCTATCTACTAAAAAAAACCGCATCAAAATCCGTTGCGTGGTTTTAAAGATCTAAGCATACATAGGGACAGACAGCGGGAAGCGACTTTGTTTTATACTATGTAGTGATTCCACGCTCTCGCTAATTCATCTATACACAACCTGCCAAATTTTCATTACAATCAGGTCAATTATTCCGCGACCGTTCTTAGACCATGAAATCTACCAAAATAATAAGTTATTTTACTTTTTGAGGCATTGCAACGCATGCATGGTGCAGCTAATATGAAAAAAAATAACAAACCAAAAATATAACCAATAACTCAGATTAGCAATATAAAACGCTATATTGAGTTTCAAAGTATTGTCATTAAGCAGTACGAAGGAATTTTGATTTTAGAAAATAAGATCATTCGATTAAATTTGAATCAGAACATGATTCTTTAAAAAAAAAAATGCAAGTTTTCTTTCGAGCTAAGTAGATTTTAGATATAATGTTACGGACCCTGAAATTGTAAAACAAAACACAGTAACGCAAGCACCTCCGCCCGATCATGCCGTGGCTAACAGTAATACAACGTGTCGAATCTCCGGCTGTCGGGTTACCGGACGAGCAAGACGTTCAAATCAATTTCAATTTATATCGATTCGTATCATGTTTACTAACAGCCTACACGACCTACATTACTCTTACGTAATATCTCTTATTTTGTTTGGCTTTATCTAAGTCGAAGCGTAAAGCGGATTTGAAGCGATTAACGCTTCAGAAATGGTTAATTATTTAACTCCATTGTATTGTATTTAAAGACACAAGTGAGTTTCTAATGAGTGTGTCAGAGTGTAGCTTCTCGGCTTATTCATAGGGCACATACCTACAGTGAGATAGTTAATTAAACACAACACTTTTTGTTCAAACTGGTTACATAATTAACAACAAGTTTTAAGAGTTGTTGGTAATCCTGTAGCTCAGCCAAACCCGCTGTGGAATGAAGGCATGAGTGTATGTATGTATGTAATTTTAATTCAAACTGTTATTTACACATTTAAATAAACATTTTTTTATAAGTAACTCATGCTTGGATAATGTAAGTTGACTCGCAGCCTTTGAGAGAAAGAAAGAAAAGTACAAACCCGAGGTTAGTTTTAAATGGTTAAACTGTAGCTATTGAATTGAACAATATTTACTATTTAGACGACACGGCTGGGGACCTAATGATAAAGGTTATAAGTCGACTTACATACATACATACTCGTACGGTACATTAAATCACGCTTGTTTCCCAGAGGGGTAGGCAGAGACCAATTGTTTCCACCACCGGGCCCGTTTCTCAAAAAGTAATAATAATATTATTAATATTATTATTTTCTCTTATTTTGCAGTGTTATTTATAAAACAAATCACTACTATATAGTACTTAGTAGTTATTTTATTTAGTATTATTAGACTAATACGGTTTATGAAATGGGCCCCTGCTACGATCATGACAAATCTCTTTCGCTTCTTCCACATTCATACATCGAATCATGCATGCACGTCAACTAACTGGTAATAAAAAAGGGTATATAAATAAACGGAGTATAATAGATTTAAACCCTTTTTATGTTGATCTTCAGGAGACTTATACCCTTTTTCAATAGGACCCTAGGGTTAGACTTGTTGGTAAGCTAGCGGTCCCTTTCGATTCTCGGTCAGGGTAGTGTGATGAGCGTGAGTAGAGAACATATAAGTATGTTTTTGGTCGTCTTGTACTCATAGTACGTAGAAGCCTAGTGCTGAGTTAGTGACAGTATAAAATTGTGTGAGATGGTCCCCTTAACATTTATCTTTATTTTGTTTTCAGTAAGATGTTTGTAGTATTTCGAGATATAATACAGTTTGTTGTTGTTGTTGTTGTTTGGTTGTCTGTCACGTATCTATATAAATAAACATGAATCTTCGAAATGTATGTAGTGCATAACTTCCGAAAGATTACGCCAAATTCCATAGTTATTTTTTTCTTCTGTTCGTTAATGTCAGGGCAAGGTTTGTATTAAGTACAGATAAAAATATGAAATACCACCGTGAAAGCCGCTGTCGGGCGGCTAGTGAAAAATAATTACCCAATAAAGTTTATGATTCTTCATTAAGTGCGAGGCTATACGGGCACTTAATGTCAACTTATGATGTACCATGTCCAAAGTAAATAAAGAATTTGAAAGTCGCCAGTAACGTGTAAGTTGTCTATGTACTAGAGAACGCCCGCGACACTTTCGCGTACAATTAGATAGCTTCCCGCTTCCACCCTAACTATATAGTTCCGCCGCGGTCGATTTTTAAAAAATCTAGACTTAGTCTACCAAAACCATGCATATTTTGGGAACGATGGTATATAAAAGACTACGTTCGCACCTAAAAGAATTAGCATCTTTAGCATTCCAAAACGAATAACGGAAATGGCTAATTGACAATATTTTTTATGCTTTCAATGATTTTCTTTTAGACAAATAATAAGGTGACATGTTATTTTGATTTTGTTGTTTTGTAACCTATAATGTTGATCCGATAATGTAACTATTTAGCTACTTAAATGACCAAATATATTGTACACTTTTATTGTTTTTTTTTGTTTCATTTTGACATGTAATATTTTATAATATTATCAATAAATGAGTATTAGAACCCAAGGAA
Source organism: Acleris laterana (assembly GCA_963966035.1). NCBI lineage: Eukaryota > Metazoa > Arthropoda > Insecta > Lepidoptera > Tortricidae > Acleris > Acleris laterana. The sequence continues at coordinate 3,381,264 of OZ014463.1, read as the reverse complement.
TATTCTCTCAAAATTTAAATTCCCTAAGTCCAGAAGTTAAGCCTGTGAGTGGTCTGTCTGTCAAGCAGTCACATCAGAAATTATATCTATAAATGATCACTATGATTTTTCCCCATCAACCCATAATACATAGAAGAATCCTAAATGAACGCAGCTGCGAGCAATCGCCAGTGCGGAATGCTGATCTCTAGAGTTCGGCATCACTTTCCTTGGCGCGCCCTCGCCGCGTATATGGCTGCGCGGGCGCACCGTCTTCCGCGAGCCTCGTATGAAAGCGCGCTATGGCTTCCTGCTCCTGACGCGTTGAAAGGTCCAATGGCAGAGCAGTTAGGTTAGTCTTTAAAAACAACTCAGGTTTCAATTGAATGACAATGAATTGACAACTTTTTATTTTAGTAGCTGTATTTTTATTTTAATCGCGGTTTTTGTCGCACTTTTTTACCCGTAGAATAGAGGCCTAGGCTATACTATAAGCGAATCTATAATGTGATGTGTCGATGTGTATCATCACGGTAGCACGTAAACAAAGGAAACACGATAATAACATCTCTCCAACCGGCTATAGTTTTTGTCAGAATACGACTGATGCTGATTATACCGGAACTGATACAATGTACTACTGTTAGTGCTTCGCAGGAAGTAGCGGAGATATTAGTAGATAAAAGAGAAAGATGGATTGTCGACGATGGCTGGCAAGTTTATTGATGAGCTCTATGATTACTTGAAGACGCCCACGACTGTACGCGTCGAGTTAGTGTCCCCTTTTCCCCCTATTTTAGTCCCTTAGGGCATGAATTTTCCAAAATCCCTTAACTTGCCCATACCTAAATGGTAAGTCGGAGCGGTGACCCATAGACATTTGCATTCTCAACACGACAAGATCAGTAAGATTTTTGGCATGTTTTCCTGCTGATCTACGCATGTTATTTGATATTATATTGAATTTAATATTTATTGCTTCATATAATGCTATATTAAGTAGTACCATTGTAATATGTTTAAAAAATGACTGACTGCTGAGTTTCTTGCGGCGATTCTTCTCAGCAGTGTCTCCTCTTGGGAAGCGCTGGTAGATTCTTGACGTGTAAAAGTGCCCGTACGGCCTACTTACTGAATAAATGTCTTTTATCTTTTATCTTTTTTTTTTCACAATTGTCAAACTCCAATCTTATGAGTATGACCCCAAAAGCATTGCTAACCCTGAGGACTAAGACGGAACACCTTTACGCTAGTAATTTCACCGGTTGTCTGCCACACCGGAACAAATGCGAACACTGCTGCTTGACGGTGAATTAAGAGATAAGATTGATAGCGACCTGGATGGACCCTGCACGTCCTGCCACCACTAACATACAATCAAACAAACAAACATGTATTTGTGCTTCTTTATGATATTAGAATAGGACTTATACTACGACTAATCTAACTTAATCCTTAGGCCTAGCCACAGACCACTTACCCTATAGACTCCGCTTCGGAACAGTTTGTCTAGTATTTCATTAAGCCAAAATGGCGGGGCGCGGGGGGCGGAAAGTGCACCGTGATTGGCTAGTTCAAAGTCAACGAATAATCAAGTGTGCGCGTCGTGGTGCGCGTCAATAGAACCATGGCAACCAATTAGTGTTCTGTGAGCATAAGCATGGCTTACGGGGGCGCCTTTGTATGCGGAGTCTATAGGGTAAGTGGTCTGTGGGCCTAGCCGACATGCAAATGCTGCTAACGTATTTATTTTCTATTTAATCTAAATGTATAGAAGAGTTGACATAAGCGGTCGACACGATCTGTCATCAGCTTACGTCAATCCTATACATTTTATCAATTTTCGATAATATCTAGCGATATGTATCTTGACTAGGCCTGGGGGGGGGGAAGGGAGACGTAACTCACATGACTTAGGGCCGTATTAATAAACTCATGTCAGCTAAGATGCCCGTCACAAGATACGTCAAAATGACTGTCAAACCATAGAACACTGTCATTTTTGACGCGTCTCGAGACGAGCATTAGAGTTGAGATTAGTTTATTAATACGGCCCACAAACACCCTCTCAGTTTTCGGATGTTTTGAAACCAACAATGTAAAACACGTTTTAAACTGAAACCAAATCTACCAGCTGGTCGCTCTAACAAGCTGTCAGGAACAGTTTAGTCGTTCAATCACAGACGGACGAACAAAGCGAATAGGAAGTTCCTTTCACTAGGAAACGCTGGAGCTTCGAGCTTTATGTAAGCTTTACGTAACGCCATTTTGGAAATCGTTTATCAGGCCCTTGGGCCGCGAGAAATCAACCTACCTTATAGTACATTGAAGCTTTTTTATCGTCGCCTGATGTCCGGTTAGTGCTTTAATGCACCAGGAACTGTTTCACGGAATTCATTCATTGAGCTTTTGTGTCGCTTTCGTATGATGCCCGCGACTTTGTTCTCGTAGATTTTTTTAACGTTTTTTTCGCTTTTCTTTCTTTTGTGGCTGATTTTTGACAAATCCTTACTTAGTACACGCCCAGGGTACCTATGGACTTTGCTCTCCATATTTCTGAACAAAAACGGATGTATTGCTTAAACTTACGACATCTTTTTTGTTGGATAAATTTGTATTCTGACTGAGAAAGCACGATAAATACGAACTTTTCCGACCAAAAACGATTTCGTATGTTTATTCACTACATTACCTTCATTATAAAAGAAATAAAACAAAATTTATTTCTTTATTTAAAGTCAAGAAACCTATCATAACATATCCAGTATACCATATTAAACTTAGTATTTTTTCGAAAAAGTTCGCTTTTATTCAGAGAAACTAAAGATAAATTCGAGCTTATCCAACAAAACGGGTGATATTCTCTCAAAAACAACGGACGGTCGGACGGAAGAGCGAAATCGCAGCGGCGAGTTTAAGTAGTCCCGTCAGAGCGAACAAAACACATATTAGCGCGTGGTTTTCAATTAATCAGCCTTATACGTTCGCTCCATCGGCAGAAACCATGCTGGGTAGTGATTCTGTAAACAACGCCGGTCGTGCGGACTGTCGAGTGATATCCAAGCGGCGAGATTAAGTAGTCCCGTCAGTGCGAACAAAACACATTGTAGCGCGTGGTTTTCAATTAATCAGCCTTATACGTTCGCTCCATCGTGCTGCTAAATTGAAAATGCACGCGCTAAAAAATGTTTTGTTCGCACTGACGGGAATACTTAATCTCGCCGCTTGGATATCACTCGACAGTCCGCACGACCGTCATTGTTTACAGAATAACTACCAAGATCAACTTTATTCACTGCCTGTGCCCAAATATTTTTAAAGTCAATAAAATACACCAAATCTAAACCAAGACATTCCAAAAGTAAAATACCTCTCATCAATAACACAATCACTCGCCCGTTAGAACAAAAGACTCCATAACTTCTCTAATTAAAGTAAAAAACGGCCGCAGCTGCTCCATAGATAATAACAACAGACAACAAAGAGATCGGATTGTTACGGCGCACGCGCGGCGCCGGCGTAACTTACAACTTGCACTTTTTATTCAGTTTTCTTTTATTAAATATTAGCTTGATCCAGTGAGTATGATCGCGTCGAGAGTCTTATTTTTTAATACGAATGGTCAATAAAAGGAGTGTGATATTTTCAGGGTTCATGTACATATATATGTATGTACCTAGACGACGCGCTGGCCTAGTTGGTAGTGACCCTGCCTACGAAGCTAGCGGTCCTGGGTTCGAATCCCGGTAAGGGCAGATATTTGTGTGATGAGCGCGAATATTTGTTCCTGAGTCATGGATGTTTTCTAATGTATTTAAGTATATATTTCTCTATCTAAGTATTTATATCGTTGTCTAGTACCCATAGTACAAGCCTAGAGCTTAGTTTGGGACTAGGTCAATTGGTGTGAGATTGTCCCTTTATATTTATTTATTTAATTATTTATTATGTACGATTATTTTTATAGAATAGAGAAGGTAAACAAGCAACAGGCTAGCTGATGGTAAGTAGACATTTGCGATCTCAAGACTTCAATCCTAAAACTGGAAATGCGTTAACCTTGAGATAATAAAATTAAGCATTGTTAATCGAAGTAATTAAAATACTATTACATTTTCTACAGTTGTTATCACTTTAAATAGTAATAAACGTTTATCACTTGTAGAACATTTGTAGTTGCATCAGATACACCCACAAAGTTCCACGAACTCGTAAATGAAAGGGGAAATGCAGTTTTTACGGCGACTGCATTGCAGCTCATAAAATATTATTTCTAACAAAAGATAAGTTTTTATAGAGTAATAATTAGTCTGGTAGTAAAATAAGATAAATATTTTTATTGCGCCAAATTAAATAACATAGTCATTTGCGTCTTCATTTTTATATATCTATCCTTGTATTGATAAAAACTACGATTATCATTGTTTGCTATTTTTTAGTGTTAAATCTAGAGATCATTAAGACAGCGCCGAGCGTACGCCGGATGTACAGTGGCGCCCTCATTACTTTTATTATGTTTTCTAATAGACTAAAGTATTTTCTTGAAATTGGACGGTAGGTTTTTGTACTACAAATGAAAACACAACTTATAGGGTATATCACATAGTTTAGTAATAATTCACCTTCGAGTTATCAACTTAACGGAAAAAAGTGGCCACCTTTTCCCGTTAAGCTGACTACTCAAAAGGTAATTGTTATTAAAGTTTGTTACATATCCCATAAATTGTTTTTTTACTTGCTCTACAAAAATGTATCGTCTGATTGCAAGGAAATTCTTTAGTTAATTAGATAACACAATTTTAATAGTAATGAGGGCGCCACTGGACGCTCGACGTTTGCTTTGTGAACAATTTCAGTACGTCAAGTTATTAAGTAATAAGTAGTGAGTATATTCTTTATTCACATTTAACTTTGAATGTCGTTTGCTTATTATCAGGTGACTGCTGCAGTTTTTCTGATAGCACGTGTCTAATAACATATAACCAGGTAAAAGCAAGTCGGACTTGTGCACCGAGGGTTCCGTACCTCCCGACTCACTCTTGGCTGGGTTAGTATAACTTTTTCTTCAATCTTTGAAACATAATCACACCAAAAGGTGATGGGCAATTTTGTATCGGCACCGTCCCTACCCTCCAACAGTCACGGGATGCATGACTATGTTCATTAGGACCCAAAAAAAGACGAAATACCTATTTTAGTAGCAAAATTGTTGGGATTTTTTTTATGAAAAAAATCGTTTCAAGAGCCAATAAGACAAGAATGTGTTCATTTTCAAACAAATTCCATAGGTGCTATACGATTATGATTTCCCAAGAAAACCCCATACGTATGGCGATGGTCGCCATAGCAAAAATACATCATGTTGCCAAGATCTATAAACTGGCACATGTTTCATCTTCGTGGTGGGTGGGGACATTTTGCCCATCGTCCTTTGACGCTTGTAGAACGCAATACAAGATCGTTTCTTGAAAGGGAACTCCCATCATTATTTTTTTTGTAGAACCCAAAGGGGACTAAACGGGACCTTTTTACAAAGCCTTCGTTGTCCGTTCGTCCGTCACTCCTAACTTTCAGCTGTATCTTTTGAACCGTATTAGACAACCTGTTGGTATTTATAGAATGCATGAGTGTCATATTTAGCGTCGGATTTTCTCACATAGTATTGTTAATTGGGAAATTTGCAAACATGACGCCACGCACAAAAAATTTTTTTTTTAATGTTTTGCGGATTTCCCTTAATTTCCTTTATTAAAAATTATTATTATTATTATTATTAGCCCGGAATGTCCCACTGCTGGGCAAAGGCCTCCTTCCCATCCTTCCACGTAATTCGGTTTTGGGCAGTCTCCCGCCAATCGTGCTGAAAGGCTTCAAGCTCATCTCGCCATCTGCGCCGGGGTCTGCCACGTCGTCGTATCCGATCTTGCGGTACCCAATTTGTTACTATTTTTGCCCAAAGATAATCAGGCATACGGCAGATATGTCCGGCCCAGTTCCACTTGAAAAAATAATAATAGGAATACGTAAAATACGCCGCTATCGCCTTTGTGAGACTCGCAATCTGCATCAAGGCCTTAGGTCAATGCCCGTGTTTCGCTTTAAGCGGCGCAGATGTAGATAGCCCGCTGCATCCCGTCCCGTGCACCGATATTATGCAGATTCCATTGTAGAGCAGCAGGAAGCGATACGATCCGCTATATACGGTACAAGTATATACGAGTATGTATGACAATATAGCGAGCACTTTCTCCCCGCGAAAACACCGGCTTTGGCATGTTCGATGTCCAACGAAAATGGCTTAAATTTACTATCAATGTAAACGTGGACAAGAGACGTTTTATTATTATGAAGAAATTACTAGTATATTAGCGTTGGCGTACCGAGGACATGCTGCTAGCATCTTTGGCACGGGGCCCTACTATCTTATCTTATCTTGCAGTTTCAGATATACTTCGACCCTTTAGGATCTTTTGTGCATTACCCTTCACCGTAAGAACACCGGGTAATGCACTTAAGTTAGAAAAACTCATTGGTACATGGTGACCGCGCGGGTTCGAACTCGGTACCTTACCCCTGAGTCGACCCCCGTACTAAGTTTTTTTTTTTATGTCATCGAGTAGACAAAAGAGCACACAGGCCACCTGATGGTAATGTGGAAACTGTGACCCATAGACATTCGCAATCACAAGACTGCAATGCAATCCTAAGACTGCAAACGCGTTGCCAACCCTGAGGCTAAGATGGAATGCCTCTATGCTAGTCATTTCACCGGCTGTCTTATCCCCAAACCGGAACACAACAATGCGAACACTGCTGTTTGGAGATTTAGTTCAATTATTTTGAATTTTAATGTATATTTATAATATATTTTCTTGGATGTTTATCTCCAAAAAACGTCCATTAAAATTATGTTAGTTAGGCCGCTATAATGATGGTAGAAACTCTCCTTTATCCTTTAAGTCACCAAGCAGCTGCTGTTGGACATAACCGACTTAAAAAAACAGAAGTTTCTCAATTCATTGCGTTTGGATTTTTATTAAATAATTGCCTTATTCCAGTCAGGTGGTAAGACAAGCGATGGAATGTCTGTGAGCTTTGAACGGTGTTCACTTACCATCATGATATCCTGTGTATGATAGCCTGTGCGGTAGCAAGACTACACCGTGTCATAAAAAAAAATGTACTCACCGTGTGTGCGGTCTGTGAATACACGCTGGATACGCTCAGCACCAACCACACTCGCAGCCACTGCGGACAGACAAACACACAAACACATTACTAGAGAACAAGGAATTAAACAAATTACAAAAAGCAAAAAGCAAGACTTAAAACCCTTAGTAACTTCTGTACGGATAACGTCGTCAATATACGGGTGTAACATGAGGAAACCGAATTGACAGGATGTTCCTGAGGTCGTAAGAAGCAAAACATGTTCTATGAACCGAGGTGGAAATATGTTTTTTTTTATCCAATATGGAGTTGTACTGGAGATTTCATTACTCCACACTGGATAAATAAGATTCACCCAGTAATGTTATTTATAGTTCATATATTTTTTATTCAACCAAGGTCACATTGAAGAAAATTTTGTACCAAATTAGTAGTAGTAGATATACAGATCGAAAGTGAGTGGACGGGTCGGAACGGGCCGTCCTAGGCGTACTTTTTCGAGTCAAATCGGAGAAATACTGGAAAAGGGCCGAATCTTAAGTACCCGAAACCGACGTGCGCGCATGACTCGATGTATGAATGTGGAAGAAGCGAAATAAATTTGTCAAGATCGTAGCAAATGGAAAGAAGTGGTCTCTGCCTACCCCTCTGGGAAACAGGCGTGATTTAATGTTTGTATGTATGTAGTACCCAGTGACACCCGCGACGCTAAGACGAATCTAACGAACGACACCTGGCTTATCAAAATCGGGCCATCCGTTCAGAATTTACAGGGGAACAAAGAACCGTAGATACATCAGACATCATACACTCAGGTCAAAGACATTACCACCCTCCTTCAGGAGGAGTAACAAGTAAGTGGTAGTAGGAGCAGTTGTTACCGTCCGGGTTGCTACCTCCATCTTATCCTTTAACCTACCGCTAAGCACCGTATTGTTGTGTTCCGGTGTGGGGACACGACAACAGGTGAAGTTACTTAACCTAGGGATCTTGATGGCATTGACATGATTGACGTTTAAACATACATACATACATACATTAAATCACGCATGTTTCCCAGAGGGGTAGGCAGAGACCACTTCCTTCCATTTGCTACGATCGTGACAAATTTATTTCGCTTCTTCCACATTCATACATCGAGCACGTCGGTTTCGGGTACTTAAGATTCGGCCCTTTTCCAATAATTCTCCGATTTAAAATAAAGTAGGTAATATTATGTTATTGTGACAAGTTGAATACTACACTTATGACTTAATCAATTACTGTAATGTTTCCCTTTTTTTTTGTCATTTTATTTTTGTTATACTACCTATGTACAAATTGTAAGTTTTATTGCAAAACGATGTTTACTTAACATTTTCCCATTGTTCTCGATCAATTGAATTAATAATAATATTTTTGTGATACATCAATTCCACTCAATTGATCTTAGCACTTGACGGATACTTTTAGTTCTAAATGACATTAATAAAAAAAATACATGTACTAAATCTTTATAAAACGCTCCCATTTTTTTATTAGGGGGTTTATTTTTTAATAAGTAAATGTAAATGCTAATGTTTCTAACTTGGGTCCAATCTCAAAGCCCTAGAAAGTTACGACAGTCACAATCAGTATTTTCGATCAAGTCGGTGAATCGATTCATCACTACATAGTATAAAACAAAGTCGCTTCCCGCTGTCTGTCCCTATGTATGCTTAGATCTTTAAAACTACGCAACGGATTTTGATGCGGTTTTTTTTAATAGATAGAGTGATTCAAGAGGAAGGTTTTCATGTATAATAAACTTTGTTTTATGTACGGGTGTTACCGAAAACTCACATAAACCGAAGCGAAGCGAGGGCGGGTCGCTAGTTAGTTATACTTTAGCTGTGACGAAAATAGAAATTGTTTGCGGTATCTTAAGCTAACGAGTGTAGAAATCTGTTCAAAATAATATCGGGAACCAATACTACACAAATTGACAATAACTTGGCATTTACTATGTGATATTTTACTCGTAAATATGGGAACACTCAAAATTTCGGTTGTTTCTTCTGAATATTGATTTGTACGTATGCATTCTTCCGACAGATATGATATGCGAATAAAATTATTAAGATTAAATACATATCTAATTAATTGCCGTACGTAGGTTACGTCCGTCGGTTTTAATTTCTAAGCGATATCAAAAAATAAGGTCTCCTATCAAAACATTGCATTCAGAAATGTGAAAAGTTGTAATTTTGATTAATTTGGAATTATCTAATAGGTAATCGTTGAATAATAAGATATTGGGACAACATTTAGACCTATAGCGCCCGGCCGCACCGCTAAGAAGTCAATCCTGACACCTGTCATTCCGGTACAAATCATAACCTCAAACACAAGAATAGGTTATAAATTGTACTGAGATGACAGCTGTCAAGTTTGACTTTTTAACGGCCGGGCACTATAGTCCCAAACGAAGCTCTAGGCTTGTACCTACATATTATGGGTACTACGCAACGATAAAATTACTAATATTAGAACAAATACATACTTAAATAAATAGCAATATTTCGTCAAAATTCCGATAGTAACTAAGGCAAGTAATACAACTCAATGACGCCAATACTTATCTCACTCGAGCGTGACGTAAAAACCAATTGGAAAACGCCCTGAATGCGCACTAGGGATCAAAATAACATTTTCACCTTTAACTTTCATTTCAACCGCCCCAGTATTTATTTATAACTCTGCATATCTGAGTATTTACGTTTCTCTTGTCGAATCCTGCGAATAGAAAATTGTAATGTATCGAGTGACCTAATCAGTGTTTCCTGCTCGGCAAAGTTTCTACTCGATATAGTTTACGGCTTATTTTGACGATTCCATTCCATTTTAGTCGTCAAGGCAACGCATTCCTTGTTATAAAAGCTGTGTTAATAAAGCGCTCATTGAATGCAAAACGGACACGTTCCAAAATAATTTGCTCTTACATTAAACATCTTGTACGAATAGATTCAAATTTTAAAATGCAACACTGACTCATTTTGGAATGTGTCCTTTTTGTATTCAATGAACGAAATAGTTGAGATAGACCAGGCCCCTATACCACAAAACTTTACAAGCCTACAATTTAACAAATTTGTCAAATTTTTGTATGGAGATCCGTACAAATTTGTCAAATTGTACGCTTGTAAAGTTTTGTGGGATAGGGGCCAGAGGGGCTATTGCATAACGCACTCGCAATCGCAATAGGCCATTTGACAGGTTTTTGAAAACCATCTCAGATTATTTGTTTGTTTTTATTGAGTATTCCAAAAGTGGTAATTTTAAATTCTTTTATGTATTTCGTCTAAAAAAAGGAAATAAAAATTCACTTTTAAAATATGCCGCCAAAACGCTTTCTTGGGCAAGATGGCGTCGCACAGAATCAGTGACGTCAGTGGTCAATACATCAACAAACTGACATTGGCTAATCATTATGATAGCAAAGCCAGAAAAACAAACAAACGTCAACTGTCATATAGAATATACAGACATCCTATAATCTGTGATATTTACCGACCCTTGACGTCATCATGGATTCGGCGCCGTTTTCGATAAAATGGCTACAGATAAAATATTATCAAGTTTTATCGTGGTTTTCTGGATAAAAGATCCATTTTTTTTAAGCAAGAATACCTTAAATCGATTTTAAAACTCATAATTTATATGAATATACATAATTATTACGTTTTTTTTCACCTTGTCAAATAGCCTATTGTTTTCATTTTGAAAATCGAAGGCTTGTCTGCATACAAAATGAAAACAATTGTTCCGCTTTGAAGCCAATTGAGATTGCGAGTGCGTTAGGCAATAGCGACGCAGGTATCATTTTTTTCCAGACTGCGAAAATGTTTTTATGCATTCCATGTGTGCCCGAGTTGGGCCCAAGGTGGTTATGTCGGACTCATCAACGGAGAGTGGTAGGAATCCCCACTATAGTCTATTCAGGATAGGATGGGTACGGCGACACATCACAGTTTTACATTTTACGCAAAAGCCGTTTTAACCAATCCAGCTGTCAACAAATTTAAAAAATATATATTTCAAAGAAATTATTTCCAATAAATTAGATTTATCGTTTTTCGTAATATAATAATCAAGTTCCATTAAATTACGTGTTTATGTAGTGAAAATAGGTCAATACAATAAATACACTGCATCTTCCGATACGTGAATGGAACTATTAATAGAGATTGGCAACACATCTGTCATCGACCGAATCGAACCGCCATATTAAAAAATCGGTTCACTCGCGTCACGATTATATTGAAATAAAGAACATCTAGTGCTTTATTTCAATTTACGTGTAAATTATTGTCTTCTGATATTAATTTAATGACTGAATTCACCATTCATAATTTGTGTGTGCAATATAGTTTTAAGAAATAAAAAATATCAAGTGCATAAAGAATCGATTATTTTCCCTTAGCAAACGTAATCGATAATCGTCAATAATCCTTTCAATTTCACAAGGTCACAACACTTTATCTGCCAAGTGTCATGTGTCGCCGTACCCATCCTATCCTGAATAGATTATAAAAACCTAGTGACTCTCCCTCCATGCCGTTGTGAGTGAAGTCCACAGGTACTGCTTGCGCATTCGACTGCGACCCTGACCGGCCTGAGATAAGTACGGTCGGCCAAGAAAGCGGTCTTACTAGTTTTGACAAAAGTTTCTTTGAGATCTAATTATCGCTAAGGTTGACATTTGTCACTGTCATAATATTATTGCAAGGGAAAATCGAACTTGTTGTATGATGTCGTGCAAATGAACTTTAACCGTGGTAGACCACATTTTTGGTCGACTGTACCTTTCTCGAGTTACGTCAAAATAAATATCAAGTCATAGAAAACTGTAATTGGACCCAATTTTTTTTGCCCATACCGGGAATCCAACCCGGGTCCGTTTGCTTCGTAGGCAGGGTCACTACCAACTAGGCCAACGTGTGGTATAATTGATGGAAAACTATAGCCAAGACCGCGATTTGCTGTAGGTTTGCCTATCTGATTTAACATAACAAAAGGTTTCAAAGAAAGGATATAATGATATGTAATACCAATGGACAACCTCACAAAAACCTAGTTCTATATAAATCTCTAGGATTTAATGTAAATCTGTGTGTGTTATTTGCTTACCATGATTCCACTTGGTCCAGTCTGCAAGAGGCTTAGTATTTTCTTTCTTCGCTGGTTAAAGTATGTCTGAAACAAAAAAGGGATTTTTATTAAAAACTATGCGATAGTTTCGCTTAATTCATAGTACTTACAGAAGAAAACAAAGCTTTATGGGTAAAAATCAAAATAAATGTACATAAGGACGCTATTTAAATGTCACTTAAATGATGTCTAACTTACAATTTCATTACAATTGACGTATGTTTGACGTTAACCAACAGTTTCGTGACGGTGACAAAGCTCACAAAACTCTTTTTAACTGGACATTTATTTTGATTTTTACCCTTATGTAAGATACTTTTTTTTGACCCATATTTAAATAACCCTAAAATAATAAAGTGTTCGAATAAAAAATACGATACTTTTGTTTTTATTTTAACTTGAAAAATTTTAAATAAAAAGGAAAAAAAAGTTGACCATTTTGTAGAGCTTCGTAACAATTAACAACAAACGAAATCCTACTAAGACTTAGGACCGTATTAATAAACTCATCTTGGCTGAGATGCGCGTCACTAGATACGTCAAAGTAAACGTCAAACCATAGAACACTGACATTTTTGACGCATCTCGAGACGAGCATTAGAGTTGAGATTAGTTTATTAATACGGCCCTAAGTATTATAAATGTTTGTGTGTTTAGTTTGTTACTCTTTCACGCTACAACGGTTGTACGAATTTGGATTAAATTTGAAATTAAATTAAAAATTAATTAAAATTAAGGGGACAATCTCACACCAATTGACCTAGTCCCAAACTAAGCTCTAGGCTTGTACTATGGGTACTAGACAAGGATATAAATACTTATATAGAGAAATACATACTTAAATACATTAGAAAACATCCATGACTCAGGAACAAATATTCGCGCTCATCACACAAATATCTGCCCTTACCGGGATTCGAACCCAGGACCGCTAGCTTCGTAGGCAGGGTCACTACCCACTAGGCCAGCGCGTCGTCGAAATGGAGATAGCTTATACACGGGATTAACACATAGGCTACTATTCATCCTGGAAAATCTAAATCTTCCTGAGGGAGTTAGGTAGATTCTACGCGGGTACAAGCTATAAGATTTAGGCAATGTCATAATAATGATAATATTAAAACATCTCAAACATTTTGTTCTGGCTAATTGTTCTTGTTAACCAACTGTCTAACTATTACAATTATCCTTTTTGGCAGCGTCTTACATTGTGTATCGTTCTGTCAGAAACTCTATCTCTATCCTTATTCTCTTTTCCTTATCCATACGCCGCATTCTTATTATTTGTTTGTTCGGCGCCTTCATTAGTATGAATATACTTAGTAAATAATGGAAATAGGTTACTTATTTATACCAGAAAATCGGACAGCTTACTCGGGCAACCTTTTACTTTTCTCAATTTCTTAAGGCTAGCTGGGGATCCCTTTAAGTTCATCCTTTTTTCTTTTTCTTCTGTACAATAAAGTGTTTATATACATACATACAGTTATCGTATTGTCAACGTTTTGATAGCTATTATTTACTTCACAGTAATGGCGGCTGACGTGAAATAATACCGGAACAGGTCAAATATAATATGGTTTTTACCGCCGGGAATAGAGTCCCAGTTCATGAGGAAATAACAATAAACGACAATATAGACGGAATTGCGGGTAAGAGTAAGTGACATCTAAATCCGTGAATCATTTAGGTGAAATCTCTCTTAACCACAACTCATCCCAGTGAAAACTGCGGTCGAGCCACGTATGGTCACCATGGGGAGCACTTAGAGCTTGAAATTACGCCATTTAATTATGTAATGGCATTTCGTCATTACGTAGACTAAACATCTCTAATGGTGGGTAAATTTAAAATTACTTTAAGTAGCGTTAAGTTTTAGTTAAAATACGCGTAACAAACGATGAAGTGGTTTTAGCCAGGTTTAATAAAAATGTTAAGAGTTATTACCGTCAAATGTTCCTACTTTGCTCCCCTGTGGGTATCTATGCTCCATAGTGACTATTTCGTTTGTTACTTTATAAATCAAGGTTTATGATAAATTTGCTTAAAAGAATCGATGGATGCATGCAGTTACGAAGTAAATGAAAGCAATAGAATGATTTACAATACAGATTACCTCAATATACGGTTATATTGAGGTAATTTGTATTGTATTGTATTGTCTGGAGCATAATCACCCAAGGGGGAGCAAAGTAGGCACATTTTACGGTAACTCTTAAAGTAGGAATCGCCGTTATATCGAGAGTTATTATATCCATTTTATCTCCGTTTCGCAGATTAGTTTAAATTAACAAAACAGCCTCACTTACGTATAAATCTTAACAATGTTATAATAGCGCATTGTTAGAAGTGAATTCGACCGGGGGAAATAATAGTTCAGCTTCTATTTAATTATTTCACTAATGTTCTGTGAGAAGACAATGGACGCGAGTGCGGACTTTTCTATCGTTACGTAACAGTTGTTCGGCTTGTGTTGGGTTCGGTTTATCGAGTTACTGCAGTCTTCGGGCAGTATACTTAATAACAGTAAAATAATGTCAACGTGTGTTACAGATTCAGTAACGTTAAAGCCGCTTACTGACTTGGCGGTATGCTTGCAGTATGATACAGCATCGTAAGGGTTGCTAGGCAACCAGTGGCATCTACCAATCAACGCGCAGCCTTTATGCCTACAGTAAGCTTTACTGTAACCATACTGCCAAATCAGGAAGTGATCTTACGTTACGTTAAATAACTTACTGATCAACCCAACAATTACAACTAAGTATACTCGTATCAAGTAAATTAAATGGTGTTGGTTAGTAAGCGTATCACTTGAAATAGCTGGACATTTAGCTATTTTATTAATGTTTGTTATAGTCCGAATAAGGTTAAGTACCGTATAGACTACACAACTATGGTCCGGGCGTACAACAATAATCCAATTTTACTTATCACATTATTTAAAAAATATGATAGCTTTAGCTATAGCTAGAGTTTAGAGCAATCGATTTTAGGCCACATAGTACATACCTATACCCAACAATAATAGCAGTAAGGTATCATATTTTAGAATAATGTAATGAGGAAAATTGGACTATTGTTGCAGGCTAGGACCATTGTTGTGTAGTTTAACTGTTTTTAGCTAAAGTTACCCAAAATATACAGGACGCCGTTTGTTGGGTTGACTGCTCGCTCAGTTCTTTACTTGCCTCAAATACAAATACCATATTTCCGCCACCGCGGAAAACCGCCGCTCAAATGGAATTAGGCCGGTCACGCTACCAAAGGCATCAGGCCTTAGCGCATTCCCCAGGTATAGAACAAAAAAGACGCTTTACTTATAGAGGGTCAGGGAGACTACAGGAATACCACTTTACCTAGCAGTAGGATACTATTTAGGCTGCTCATAGATAAAATAATGATACAGCTATACACATTGTCAAAGAAGAGTTACCGTAAAACGGGGTGAGTAGGGACACAACCTAAACTAAGTCATAACTTGTTACAAATAAGAACAAATATTAAATGGACGTCGTTACGTCTATTGGAAATAATTTCAGTCTTATAATTAGCAACATATGCTTCATTTTAGGTTTTGTCCCTACTCACACCTTAATCCCTACTCAACCCGTTTTACGGTACTTAATGTATTAAAACTAGTAGACTAACATTTACATACATACATACATACATAAACTCACGTCTTTATTCCCAGAGTGGGGTAGGCAGAGCTACAGAACTTCCAACAACTATAAAAACTTTTGATAATTCTGTAACCACATTTTGCACACTTAAGCGAAGATGTTTACCAGTGTATTAGTGACAGGTTGCAAGCCCATCGCCTAACAGTACTACACGCTTTTATTACCTTAGTCGGCTTTTACGACATCCACGGAAAGATACGGAGTGGCACTATTCTAATCCGGCTACCATTTCTTTGTTCAAAAAGAGTCACAAGAAAGTTAGCCTAGGATACTGTACGTTTTGTAGCTGCGGCGTCCGATATGAACAATGCGGTTATATTCCGAGCCGCGGGACACTCTCGCTGCTTATAAACGGTACGCTGAAGCCGGCGCAAAGCGAACAAGTCAAAAACAAGAAGCGTTAGCGCGACTTCTATTCTATTCCACTGGATAAAACCAATTGCTATCTATTGACATTGTGGGAGTGTGTCGGCTCCTTTTTCGTTAGTATTAATGAGAAACAATTTAAGACTGCGCCGAGCGTACGCCGGATGTACAGTGGCGCCCTCATCACTTTTATTGTGTTTTCTAATAAACTAAAGTATTTTCTTGAAATTAGTCGGTAGGTTTTCGTACTACAAATGAAAACACAACTTATAGGGTTTATCACATAGTTTAATAACAATTCACCTTCGAGTTATCAACTTAACGGAAAAGGGTGCCACCTTTTTCCGTTAAGCTGACTAATCAAAGGGTAATTGTTATTTAAGTTTGTTACGTATCCCATAAATTGTGTTTTTACTTGCACTACAAAAACATATCGTCTGATTTTAAGGATATTCTTTAGTTACTTAGAAAACACAATAATAGTAATGAGGGCGCCACTGGACGCTCGGCGTTTGCTCGGTACAGGGATTTATTCAGTAAAATCTAATTACACCGATAGATGGCGCTGTCTGAGATCAAAAGGTTATCTTATTGTCAACGTTTTAATAGCTGCTATTTACACGACAATACCATGACAGGTCAGATAATATGGTTTTGCCGCCACGGATAGAGGCCCAGTTCGTACCTTCACGTATTGGGATAGAGTCATGGTCATCACCGAAAGATCTACACTTGGAGTCTATGATTGACTTATGTCGGTTTGTTGACTTATGCCCCTTACAATGTAGCCAAATTTAAATGAGTATAATTTCTTAAAATAAATAATACCTATATGTTCACAAAAAATCGGCTGCGAGCTCGCTTGCTTTAATTTAGGCTGGATCCAACTTTCATGTTTTGGAAACAAATCCAAAACATGAAAGTAGAATCTGCAACAGTGCAGAAGACTCCTGTTGCTCTTGCCACTTTTAAAACAGACGCGAGTAAATATTTGATGATGTTTAATTGAATTTAAAACCCGTGCAAAAAACTGCCCAGTCTTACAAGTCACATCCAAATTTTCAACCTGCAATTACATCCGCTGTCGCTCGTCGCTGGCGCAGCACTTTTACTGTTGCGCAGGAAAACGAACCGCGCCGGGCACGGCGACTAGTGAGGGGAAACCAACCGATAGTGAAAACTAAACACGACACCAGCAAATCTATATAGGTGTATTGCATTACGATTTGCGGTCTGAGTACTCGAAGAGAACTATATGTCGCTGGTTTTAAACTTAAACATTGAGAAGAAGAGTGTCAAGTTTAAAAAAAACCTTGGGCTTGCATCTAGTTTGTGCTTGGGGTTCTTTTTTGCACTCGGTAAAACTATATTGCCTTTGTATTGTTTTAAAAATGTAAGCAAATAAGAGCTATCGTTACGTTGACTATACTAAAATATGTCAAAAGTAAGATGATTTTACAGTGTAGACTAGAATAACGGTAAGCCTAGTTGTTATTATATGTGTATGTGTGTTTGTATTTATGTATTTATTTACATAAATAATTATGTTTATCGTGCTGTGACTACAAATCTTTATTTTCCTTCCATTCTTTTTGTGTTGTAATTCTAAATAATCATTTTGTTTGAATAGCTATATTTTTTCTAGAAATTTGTCTTTTATTTAATTATTCCACTACTGCATACTGTCACCGCTTGCCCAGCTTGCCCTATGGCCTCTTTTCGGCGTGACGTTGATTTTTGGGACACTCTATATTGGTGCCTAAATCGGCAATACCTAAAATTAAAACGTGTTCCTAGTGGTAAATTGTAGTAACGAAAATTATGCTGGAAACATCGGTAGGAACGAACAACGATCGAGTTGTGCGCATATGAACTCTCTTGCAAACGCTAATACCGTAGCCCACACTGTTAACTGGCCATTGGTACACCTTATGCCGTTTGTAATAAGGTCCACCGATGTACAGTTAAGAGTGTGGCCGTTTGTACTACTCTTTAAATAGCATTAATATTTAACTGTCATCACGAGAGATCATTTATCAGGAGCTACTAATGTCCCATTATTATGATTTTACGATCAGTGTTCTACATGATCTCCATCATGTCGGTCAGGCACGAGACGAGTCATCGAGCTGGGCGTAATGATTAATCTTATTGCTTAATTCCACGCAATAAGAGACATTATTTGAAGTGTAAATACATATTTAACGTTTGTTTTATTGCATGACGAAGGCGCACTAGCACACAGACTATGTAGGTGAGTTTTTAGGCCCTCAAGAATTAGCAATACATTTGCGATTTTAGATTACAAGTGACGCTAATTTAGGAAAAACGAGCTCACTGTTCTATCACCTTAGTGTTAGTTTTAACATACATACATACATAAGCTCACGCCTTTATTCCCAGAGTGGGGTAGGCAGAGCTACAGAATTACTAACAACTCTAAAAACTTGTTAATAATTCTGTAACCACATTTTGTACAATTAGGCTAAGCTGTTTACCAGCGTTTTAGTGACAGGTTGCAAGACTTGCAACCCCATCGCCTAACAGTACTAACACAGCCTTTATTCCCTTAGTCGTCTCTTACGACATCTACGGGAGGACATGGAGTGGCACTATTCTTATCCGGCAACCACGCGGGGTGTTAGCTTTAACTGAAATAAAAAGTTCTTATCCTTATTATTGTTTAAATACATTTCAGCTCAAAACAATTGCGTTGCAAACTCTGAGGACTAAGATGGAACGGCAGGCCTATTGCCTAACGCAATCACAATTGCAGTCGTTTTCATTTTGACAGTCAGAAGGCGTGTTTGGATACAAAATGAAAACAATTGTTCCGCTTTGAAGACGTTTGCGATTGCGAGTGCGTCAGGCATTAGGCCAGCGGGTCTCTAAAATGTGAATGTCTTAGGGTAATTACCGTTTGCAACTCTTAATGCAAGCGGGCACGTGGCCGGTCACCAACACGACAGTCGGATATACTGACCGTAGGGCTGTGTAAGTTACATTCTGCGAATGCCAACGATTTTATAAATCTGCAAAATGTATGGAATTGGCGTCCGGCGCGACCCCGCATACATTTTCTCTAATTTTGGCACTCGTTAAAGTTAGCATAGTATAACACTATCTCAAACTTTGCTGGCCATATTAAACACGGTGAGGAATGCAATATGGGCCATTATTAGCAAAACCAGTCCACGGAAGACCAGCGTCGCACTTCCACTAGGTCGTAACATATAGCTGAGTGGATACCATTTTCGCAGCACTACTTTTCACACGCTGTAATAATTTATAATTAAGCGAAATAAATGTTTTTCTATTATATTCTATTCATTGAAGGCGGAAGCAGATTCACCCCCTGACGATTGAAGCGAACTCTGACCATCAACTCAGTAATTAAGGGTATTAACTAAGGAGGAGATTTAATGTCTTAATGTGAATCCTTACAGAAACGGCATTACTGAACCAATATTATGTCTCGTCATAATTAAAAAAAAAAAGATTGTAAGAAAAAGACACTTAATTGTGTCAAACAGACATATAGACAGGAACAAAATACTGACATAGACAAAAGGCCTGTTGTCACAAAATGATCAGTGCAATTACGTTCAGTGGTCCCAATGGTCCAATTAAGAAGAAGAAGAAGATACATTTATTCACCAACCATAAGACACACAAATATACAAATGATTCAACAAAACAGTGAAGGAAACTGGGATAGCACGCAAATGTGTGTCCTCGCGGCGGTGAAACGGACACTGGCTCAGCAAAATGACGAAGTGTCAGACACCTACAGCGCTGATTTTCAGCCAGTACAGTCAACGTCAAAAGTAAGTGATCAAAATCAACATTTCAAAATATCTATTGTCATGGCATCCCAAATATAACATGTTATATTAAAGTGCTAAATTAATTGATGTTTTAATTAGTCAAAAGAAAGTGATCATAACAGCTGTGCAAAACAGAAGCCTGACATGACATTTCTATCAAAAGCGTCAAACGTGAATTGAATACCAAAATAACGACATTCCAACAATATCGGCAAAAGAAGGATTTATGGTAAATAATTCCAAGATGTAATAAAAACTTATTTTAAATCTTGGCGTAAGGGAGATTGCTATTTTGTCACTTCGCATGTTTTTCGACGAACATAACCGATATTAACCGAAGTACTCCGAGGTTGTCCCAAAACCAAGATTTTATAGTTAAAACTTTAATTCGAAATGTTCAACGATGACTTAAACTGTCATTGAGTTTTCAAAAATCGAAATAATGGTGATCACTTATTATGACACGTTATTGAGCTCATTTACTTTTGATCAACTACAATAGTCCGTAGCATTTGACTTAATGTATTGTATAGATAATTTTGGGACCCTATTTCATCAGTTTCTTTTGCTGTTGACTGTACCTACCGGCAGTGACTCACGGAACGCTGGCCAAACATACTATAATATACGTGTAAACTACTTACATAATACTTATAGCGGAAAATAAATGAAAATAAGTCAATAAATAAATAAAGAAAACGCATACATAAATACCGATATACAGCCTTGATAAAACTAAAAAAGAATTGCAAAATTAAACGCAACAGGTTAAAATATTAATGTGTGTAGGTAATATATTAATTGTTTTGAAGTGTCACTATTAAAATGAAATTTTACTTAACGGCCCAAGGCACTAGAAAATTAAGTCAAGCGCAGAATTAACTCATTATTTCCGTGCATTTCTCCGTAATGTAACCGACAACTAACCGCGTGTTTCGAGCAACAACGGGCGTTCACCGCTCACTGTCCCAGCAGACAGTTTAATGAAGACTCACTGTATATAGCTATAGTTTAAATTTAATTCAGTTAATTTTCTACACCGGGGTAATTGCAGATCGATCATAAGAAGTAATTGAGACGCAGTCATGGTAGTGTCACTGCCAATTGAAAATGCACGCGCTAAAATATGTTTTGTTCGCACTGACGGGACTAGCTAAACTCGTCGCTGCGGGTTCTCTCGTTCGTCCGCCTGTCCGTTGTTTTTGAGAGAATAACACCGCAGGACCGCTGTCTTCGTGAGATCAGGGTAGTGATTCTGTAAACAGCGCCGGTCGTGCGGACTGTCGAGTGATACCAAGCGGCGAGATTAAAGTAGTCCCGTCAGTGCGAACAAAACACATTGTAGCGCGTGCATTTTCAATTTAGCAGCACGCATCCATTCCATCATATCATGGCATTCCATCTTAGTCCTCAGGGTTGGCAACGCATTTGCAGTCTTAGGATTGCTCTGCAGTCTTGTGAATGCGAATGTCTATGGGTCACAGTTTCCACTTACCATCAGGTGGCCTGTGTGCTCGTTTGTCATCTCTATGCCATAAAAAAAAGGTCGAACGTATAACGCTGCTTAATTGAAAATGCACGCGCTACAATTTTCCCCCTTATTAAACCCCGCCGACGCAAAAACGACGGGGTGTTATAAGTTTTTTTAGTTAAAGTATTTAAGTTTGCTTTGTGACTCTCTGTCTGATGCAATTGTCACAATGATAGATAAGGCCAAAGCTTATTATAGTTAGTGCGCGTTTATGAATAAGAGAGTTAACCTTATACCAAACTAATCAAAAAAGTTCACTTTTAACGTAGTTTAAACAAATTTTGACGTAACGAAATAACTCTTCACATAATTTTCCTCGCGTTACAACCGGCTCTAAAGTTTTTTATCAGTTATTAATGTAATCCGGGTATTAGCACCAGTTGGTGAATTTATTTTCCGGTTGGTTTAACTCGTACATAATCGGAAGCAATTATCGGCTAGTTATCTACTGATTGATATAAGTAGCCGGAAGTAGATCTGAGAACCATTTTTTTTAAATTCTACGGGTTTCCGGATTTTTGGTTGTGTAGTTCATCTCCTAATGAGTAATGAAGTCATTCAAATAAATAACACAAATTGATCTAGTAGTCCCAAACTAAGCTCTAGCCTTGTACCTACTATGGGTACTACACAACGATATACTTACTCGATAGATCTATATATCGATAAATCCAAGACTTACGAACAAATACCCGCGCTCATCACATACAAACATCTACCCTTACTACCCCTAGCTTCGTAGGCTACCGTGTCGTCAACATATAGGTATTTTTTAACATACTCATGTAATTTGAATTTGAATTTGTCACCTGTTATTTGGAGTAATGTAATCATTTTTAGACTAAGCAATATTTAGCAGTCCCGCGTTCGATTCCGGTAATGGAAAATATTTGTGTGATGAACGCGAGTATTTGTTTCTGAGTCTTGGATGTTTTCTATGTGTTTAACCCTTGTTTGCATAAAAACGGAAAAAATCGTGGATTCAAACCCTATTTGATTTTGAATAAACTTAAAAAAAAACAAAAAATAAGAAAATATTGATATTATGTTATGATGGCATTGGATACACATAAATATATATAATTTATGGTATTTAATAATATCGGAGCCGAGATATTTAAGATTTAAGTGTTCAGTTTTTGGTACTAAAAGTACGCCCAGGTAAGAATATTAAATATTTCGGCTCCGATGCACCTAAGAGTATTACATTACATAACAAAACACGTTTATTTTTAATTATTCTATCATTATTTACCACTTATACTAATGGCCGCTCACCTTGAAAATGTATGACTTTTACAAATGACAAAAACTTTTACCCAAACCCCTTTTCACCATGCAAACAAGGGTTAACAGATGTTTATCGTCATCTAGTGCCTACCAATAGTACGAGCCTAGAGCTTAATTTGGGACAATTTGAATTTGTGTAAGATTGCCCACCATTTTTATTTTATTCTATTTGGCCGACTGTACCTTGAATTGAACTTTTTAAACCATCATTAAACGCGAATGTGTTTTTTAAAGGCTATAAATAGTCAGAATGAATGATCCTGAGCGGTCAGCCGAAGCCGGGGCCGGCCAATAGAGTGATTTATTACCTACCAGGAACAATCAGCTGTTATTTAATGTTCAAATGTACTGGTTTTTGCGATTGGTTTTAGGTATGTGCACCACTGCTAACAGCACGCGAGTTAAGTATGGACCGTTGACGCCATGCTTTAAGAAACGGTAAATGTTGAATTTATGGTAACACAATGAGTAAGGCATAAATTATGGTTGCGGGTTTCAATCGTGTAATTATTAGTTGAAACCTTTAACACATTAATTTCTCATGAGTTTTATTATTATTTAGATGAAAAGATATTATTATTAACATTAAAATAAAATAGAATACCGTAGCATTTAATATATCTAATATCGAATATTTATATTTGCTGATTTTCTACACATTTGTTCGTTTCTATTTGTGTTAAAATATACTTAATGAGTAATGAGAAATAAACTGGTTTCTTTTTGTTATATAACGCCGCATTAGGTACGCATATCACTTGGTTATTTGAATTTATTTTTAAAATTATATATAGCTAAACAGTCTTCAGAGCGGAGTACATAACAAATAGATATTCAACCATAAAACATGTTTTATGGTGGTCCATCGTAAAGATACGATTTTCATTTCTTTATGAAGCATACATTGATTCTTACAGGGTATTTAGCGACTAAATCGCACCTTTACGACAAAACTGTGCTTTCTTCAAATTTTCGACAGCAGAAATTGTCACAGTTTTGTCGCAAAGGTGCGAAATATCGTCGCTTCGCTCATAGTGCGGCAGCGGCCGTACTCTCATTGCGTGTGAACATAAATTATGTATGTGCTAAGTAAATAAACAGCATTTACGAGTATTAACTAATTTCGTTTTAATGTGGCTCAGGAGGGATTCGTGATGTGTATACTTACATGTAACGCAGGATTATGCTTCAAGTCATTCGTTATTTATTATATATATAACGTAAACCTGTCACCTGTAGTATGATGACAGCTAAGGCAATGCAATCAAACTAAATAGAAAACTGATAGGTATAGCTTGTAGTTTTTTTAATGAGTGCAGGCTATTTTTCCGTGTGTACTTAGTTTAAAAAAAAGCTTTTTTAATTTGTACCTACTGAGTTCATACGATTTAAAAGTTTTGCTGTAATTTTGACAGCAGCTGTATAGAAATAGTCCACGATCATTTCTCAATCGGGCTATAGCTGTCTTAGTTACTAGATACACACCGCTGTGGTTAGGAATAGGAGGGCTCTAGGTGACTGGGACTCAACGTCCGTCACACATCTAGGCACTGAATGTTTATCGAGAATATTCTACAAGCATCTCTCACTTTCCGACGAGTGAAGTGCGAGTGACGGATGCTTTTTCCACCTCTAACGCTAACCAGTCCAAACCTCTGTCGTTCACAGTATTCTTATACAGTGCGAGGGACGATAGCCTTACCATGAGTTACAGTTAACCCCATGTGCTTCTGTTTAGTCCATTGGAGAAAATTCTCTTTTACCGAACAATTGTCTTCGCGTGTGATATCCACGGACTTATTGCTCTAATAAGTCCATGGGAGTGTCTATAAATAACTTTACATTGGCGAAATACACCTTAACAGGAGGGAAAGCCATTGATATAAAAAAAAAAGCTATGATTCGAAACCTCTGTTCTTCACAGTATTCTTATATAGTGCGAGGGACGGTAGCCTTGCCATGAGTTACAGTTAACCCCATGTGCTTCTGTTTAGTCCATTGGAGAAAATTCTCTTTTACCGAACAATTTTCTTCGCGTGTGATATCCAATCCACGGACTTATTGCTCTAATAAGTGTCTATAAATAACTTGACATTGGCAAAATAGACCTTAACAGGAGGAAAAGTCATTGATTAAAATTAAAAAAAAAACGCTATGAGTCGAAACCTCTGTCCTTCACAGTATTCTTATACAGTGCGAGGGACGGTAGCCTTACCATGAGTTACAGTTACCGTGCTCGCTAGCGAGTCGACTGCTCTGCCCCTTGCACTCTATAAGAATACTTGCGAGGTCTACGGGGGCCGGAGCTTCGACTCGCTAGCGAGTACGTTAATTGTAACCCATGGTAAGGGTACAGCATTCGACTCGTAAGCGAGTACGATAATTGTAACTTGTAACTCACGGTAAGGGTACTGAGCGCGGTCGTTTGCCGCCACATTCCTATGACTCAACAGTTAGCGCATTTTCTCGAGATGCACATGATAGGCGCTTGCGCAGATTAGTGTAATCGAGATAGGATTGCGTACGAGTCTCGTGCTGGCTACAATAGGATCAAAGAAATGCATCTTATCACTTGTTACTAATGTTCTGCTAGAAAAAAATATTGTAATTCTTGTTTTTACCTCCTGATCATGAAGGTTGATTGTTATGTTAGCGAGTTAAACTTATGCGCTGTTTCTTTATGGCAATAAGAAGGCATACACAGGCCACCTTTGTCTTTGTTCTACTCGTTAAAACCATAATGTTTGTATATGTTATCATATTGTCAACGTTACGATAGATCTTATTTACTTAGCAGTAATGGTCTATTTAAAACAGTATCATGACATGTCAATGTGGTTTTACCTAGTTCAATAGAGGCCCAGGCCACCTGTGTCTCTTGTCTACTTTGTAAAAGCATATTGCCTTTGACATGTAATCGTAATGTCAAGGTTTCGATAGCTCTTATCTACTTGATAGTAATGGGGGCCGAGCAAAAAACAATGCCCAGTAGAATAGAAGCTCAAATATTACATTTTTAACATTTAAAACCTCATGATTCTATATACGTTGCTTGCCGGAGGACCAAGAACTCCCAGATCATAAAACAACGCTGCTGTTAAGCATACATACATACTTACATTAAATCGCACCTGTTTCCCAGAGGGGTAGGCAGAGACCACTTCTTTCCACTTGCTACGATCTTGACAAATTTATTTCGCTTCTTCCACATTCATACATCGAGTCATGCGCGCACGTCGGTTTCGGGTAAGTACTTAAGATTCGGCACTTTTCCAGTATTTCTCCGATTTGACTCGAAAAAGTACGCCTAGGCAATAGGTTATTAAGCAGGTAGAATGATGGTAACATTCTGGATGGACCCAGCACAATGTCCTACCATTGTGATGTTCCAAGGGCAATGCATTTGCAATCCTAGATTGCAGATGTCTATGGGTTTGTGAACTTAATTTTCGCCCTTCCTCACGCTATAACATATCCATATAGCTATAGAAAAAGTACCCATTGTTTCACCCTAACATTTATTGGCACCCTGCTCACTTTTTCAATAATAGAGGCGTTAGTTCTATAAATACTGGAAAAGGCCCGAATCTTAAGTATCCGAAACCGACGTGCGTGCATGACTCGATGTATGAATGTGGAAGAAGCGAAAGAAATTTGTCAAGATCGTAGCAAATGGAAAGAAGTGGTCTCTGCCTACCCCTCTGGGAAACAGGCGTGATTTAATGTATAATGTATGTAGTTCTATAAGGACTTGGTATTATGAGTGCAGACAATTTGGTGTTTTCACATGACTTGACCTATGAGACTTTCGGTCTCCCTTATTTCTCATCGGTGACATATAAGTCGACGAATCTCATTATCACATCACATGTTATAATATCTCATATCACACAGCGTTAGCTTTGTTAACTTGCTAGTATTGACTTTACTTTTAAGACTGCACCGAGAAAACGCCGAGCGTCCAGTAACCAGTAACGCCCTCATTAGGTAGGTACTGTTATTGTGTTTTCTAATTAACTAAATAATTTCCTTGCAATCAGACGATACGTTTTTGTAGCGCAAGTAAAAACACAATTTATGGGATACGTAACAAACTTTAATAACAATTACCCTTTGAGTAGTCAGCTAAACGGGAAAAGGTGGCCACTTTTATCCGTTAAGTTGATAACTCGAAGGTGAATTATTATTAAACTATGTGATATACCCTATAAGTTGTGTTTTCATTTGTAGTACAAAAACCTACCGTCCAATTTCAAGAAAATGCTTTAGTTTATTAGAAAACACGATAAAAGTAATGAGGGCGCCACTGTACGACGAGTACGACGACTGTAGAGACGGTGGCCATAGGAATTCCTAACTGGCTCATAGTAGAACCGAGATTTGACTCATTGGACTAGTGTTTTTATAATGAGTTATTAATCAGTACAGTCGGCAATAAGGCTTGTTGTTGCTTGTTGTTATTTAGGTTAGTTTATAAATATGTAGTTATTTATTTGATTGAAAAATCCCCCATGCAACAGATGGCTGGAGCAATGACCCTCGCGTGCCGCCGCTCGTTAGCGATATAGCTCGCGATACCGATACAATAGAGATCAACCTCTCCGTATAGCGGCGCAGGAGTTTCGACAACAGCCGAGAGTTCGAGATAACACTTGGCGAAATTATCCAGTGCAAGGAGTGAAACACATATTGATTCAGTAGATTCACAGATTAAGGCACTTTGCCCACCATCTCGTACATACATACATACATACCTTCACGCCTTGAACCCTAGAGTGGGGTAGGCAGAGCCACAGAATTACCAACAATTTACATTGCACAAACAGGCTGAGATGTTTACCAGTGTGTATTAGTGACAGGTTGCAAGCCCATCGCCTAACAATACTACAAGCCTTTTTTCCCATAGTTGCTTACGACTTCCACGGGAGGACATGGAGTGGCACAGACAGCATCAAAAGTAGCTAAGCAAAATAATATGCTCAAAATGATCTAGACACGACGTATTGTCTTGGCGATAGAGTCGTGTGCAGA
Organism: Acleris laterana; assembly: GCA_963966035.1. Taxonomy (NCBI): domain Eukaryota; kingdom Metazoa; phylum Arthropoda; class Insecta; order Lepidoptera; family Tortricidae; genus Acleris; species Acleris laterana. Next base: position 3,353,215 of record OZ014463.1, on the reverse strand, counting down.
TCATTTTGACATCTTCGGTTGCGTAGCTACTTGTGCTGCTGACTCTACTATCCTAAGACGGGGTGAAAAGTAGCCTATGGGTTAATCCAGGGTATAAGCTCTATTCCAAATCCGTCCAGCCGTTGCCACGTGAAGAAGTAACAAACAAACACAACCTTTCGCATTTATAATATTAGTGTATTAGTAGTCAGGATGCGTCAGTGTTTGGTTTGTCTTTCGTGTTTATAAATACCAAGGATACTTGAAAAAAATCTGGCCACTGTTTACGATAAAAGATTTCAAACAATCATACCGAGGCCATAGAATGTAATAGATGATAAATAAAGGCAGAGTACAAGTCTATTGTTAAAATTTGGTTCAGGAAATTACGTAAGAGCACATGATCTATAGTCTGTGTCAATTGAAATTGCCAAATATAAACAAAGTACTGTTCGACACATAACCTTGAATTTTCATCAAGCGTGCTTTTATTTAAAATAACGTATAATGTTAAACTTAATGTGACAGTATGATCTAGTGCATAAATCGTTACTAAGACCTAAGCTTGATCGTTAAAAGCACGTGATTATCGAGTAACAATAGTAAATGTGTTCGTTTGGTTGCGCTTACATCTTTGGCAATTTCGACTTGCACATACTATAATTATCTGTTTCGATGTTAATGAAGGCTCGGCTTCCTAGTTCGTATTCAAAGATGACTTAGATGACTAGACCTGTAATTTGACACTCACCATATCGAAGGTCTTAATACCACTTGGGGCTAAAAGATAAATACATCTTGGTCTTAATCTAGATTTTAGGTTGACAGTATCCTACATTGTTCACACGTCACACGTATTCTGGTATTCTGGTTTGGGGTAAGGCTGCTGACATACAAACTATATTTGTTTTACAAAAACGGGCCATTCGTTCTATTTACAACTTAAATTCCCGTGACTCCTTAAGAGAACTTTTTAAAGAAATTAATACGAGTATCTTAACTGTAGCGTCTCAATTTATTTATGAAAATACTATTTATGTTATTAAGAATTTAGATTCTTTCACCAAGAATTCTGATATACATAATTTAAATACAAGAAATAAAAATAAAATCGCTATTCGTAAATTCCGCGTTCGTAAAGTATATAAATAATTTGTTGGTCAATGCATTCATTTCTATAATAAATTACCTGACGAAGTTTTAAAGTTACCCTTTCCAGCACTTAAAAATTACTTGAAAAAGTCGTTAATGTCTAAAGCGTAGGGTCGAGGACTATCTAACAGACAAAAATGCATGGTCTAAACCCGAAACATAGTCAATAATAATTTGATCAATTGCAAAAGCTTTATTTTGTCTAGGGGACACCGTTGATGTAGGAAAACATATCGAAACTTTTATGTGGTCATCTTGCACCGTATTATAAGTTATAAACACACATATGAGTAGGTGGGTTTTAGTTTTTTTTTTCCTTTTTCTTCCTTTATCTCTCACGTAAGATTTTTGGCATGTTTTCCTGCTGATCTACGCATGTTATTGGATATTATATTGAATTTAATATTTATTGCTTTATATAATGCTAGATTAAGTAGTAGGTACCATTGTAATATGTTTAAAAAATGACTGACTGCTGAGTTTCTTGCGGCGTTTCTTCTCAGCAGTGTCTTCTCTTGGGAAGCGCTGGTAGATTCTTGACGTGTAAAAGTGCCCGTACGGCCTACTTACTGAATAAACATCTTTTATTTTTTATCTTTTTTATCTTTATCATCAAAACTATCCATCTATTAAGTTTAGTGGTCGTTTTCTGTCAAAATCGGGTTCAACCCGACCGACGCTCGATCTTCCATGTATACCTAGTCACGATAAGAAAAGCTTCATCACTTTCCGACTCTATTTCAACGCAATTAAGGAGGAGGAAGAACCTATTCTTACCGTGACTATACCTTATTATGATTATCATAAATGAATAATAAATAAATGTCGGGGGACAATCTCACACAGATCCACCTAGTCCCTAAGTTGTTGGACATTTATGTACCTTGTCGCAATAACATATTAAAGGGTAAGTGGTTTGAATTTGGTATATCACTAGCTACGACAAGGTACTGTAAAATTAACTTATTAATTCGATCATACTATGGGTACTAGACAACGATTTTATTTTCATATTACACATACTTAAAGATATCTGTGTGGATACGGTCGTAAAGTACCTAAGTACTCGTAGTTTAATTAAATACGTTTACGCACATATCATCTTTGGTTTTTTTAATGCATTTCAGACAAAAGCAATTTCTTATGATGACTTATTACGGAATTGTTGTTATTAAAGTTATAAACATTTTTTCTTTCTATAGCTTAATCCTGAAAAATGTGACAAAACCTGCACGTTGTAGGCACGCTTTAGCAGGAGAACTGAGTGTTTCAGTTTAAGATGTTTTTAAACTTGCCCAACAAGTTTTATCCATTAAAAAAGAACGTATTATGTTAATAATTTTCACGATATATCGGAGCACTTAGTTTTGTAACTGGTAACAATTATTTGAAGCCGCAAACACGTCCAATGCAAAATCAGCTTTCACGCAGTTATTTACAATTACGGTCATCTGATTTATTGATTTTATTTGTAAATTCATGTTAATAATACCTACTTAATAACAGATATAACTAAATATATAATAAATGAAATCAATTTAACACAAACCACTCCATAATTCAAACAAATATCTCAACACTCACCTTTTAAAAACACACTAAATTAAATCCACTATACAATTCACACACGTCAAGTATAACTTTTTAATTGAACGTAGCGTGTTCGAGGAGACTGCTTCTCGCGCGCGCGGCCGCTCGACTGGCAGAATGGAAGCGACGAGTCTAAGCTTTGGCTCTTGAAGGGTTGGGGTTTTACTTTCTGTAGGATCTAGGTAGGGTTTCAGTGCCTTAACTTAGCTACGGATTACCTCAATTTAACATTTAATTACAACGTATTAACCGTGATTATCTTTTTAATGCGCGCGAAATGCTTGCGTCTAAGTGTTTACATGGATCACTTAGTTGAATTTAAATTTTCAAGGGGTTTATTTAAACCCATTTTGCTTATCGTAACCATATTGCTGACGTCATACCATAAAGTCAACAATATGATTACAATATTTGAGCAATATATCAAAGTGAGAATACAGACCCCCAACCAAAAAATGGTGAGGCCAAAAGCAAAAAAAAAAAGTGATAATTAAGTCTAAATGTGCTTCTGCACCGGCGAGGCAAGGCGAGACGACGCGAGATGAGAATTGAACTTTAATATTGAAAAATAAAAACGAGTCCCTCCTCGTGCATCTTCGGAGGAAATATTTTTTAGTACAAATTAAAACTCTCGCGCTTTCTCGTCTCGCCGATGGAACATGGCATTTTTTAAACATTAATAGCTCGTTAACAGTGCGTACTATTCTATTGCACAAAATAAGATTGATAAAGCTATACTAGCCGGCTATAAATTGACGTAAATCTTGTCCGTGCACATTAAGCTATCCTGACCTAACAAAAAAAAACACGTTCATCCGTTGATTACAAATAGATTTAAATCAACTTAGTTTTATTTCCTGATTTAATTATTATACGAAACTTTTATAATAGTGTTTTTTTAAAGCAATAAAACAAAACGAAAAAAATATATTAAAATTTTGCCTTGATATTTAAAACTGTCATTCTTCAATCTAGTTAGCACATAGCCCTGTCTTAAAAAAAACAAGGTATTATTTTCATTGCAGATCAAACTTTTATATGTAAAGTGAAACCAATACATGTAATCGCATACGTAGGTCTAGACATGCGAGCTAGAAAGGGAAAGTCCTACCCGACTAGTCCCTAACCCGCCTGTTCACCCGATGTGTCCGTTCACCTCGACATTTACATATTACTTCCCATCTACACTCTCTAAAAGCGGAATTCGGTCGGACATTTACTTTGTACAATCCGAATGTAGTTCAGATAAGCTTGCTAGTTTTTCTTTCCTGGTACTTTTCCTGATACGCTTATGGAGTGGAAGGTGGTATCTTTAATGCAACAAGAATTACATAAAGGACCATTTTTTTTAACAAGACATTCTTAGTACTCAGGCAAGCTTATCCCTTAGAGCGGTCTCTTTTAACTACCTAATAATGTTATTACACTCACACTCGTATAAGACGACCAGACGATGCGTTGGCCTAGTTGTTAGTGACCCTGCCTACGATAGGTACTAGCGGTTCTGGGTTCAAATCCCGGTAAGGGCAGATATTTGTGAAGTGATGAGCGCGAATATTTGTTCCTGAGTAATGGATTTTTTCAGTGTATTGAAGTATAAATCGTCATTGCTTTGAAAAAAAACCTCTTAAGTATCTCATATTTCGTGAAGTACAATTTTAAACTTAAATGTGAAGGGAATTAAGTTCAAACTCATACATATCGAAATATCAGATACGATGTTTTCTAAAGTAGTAACGATATTTCTCTATATACTTAAGTATTTATATCGAAGTCAGTACCCCTAGTACAAGCGTACAGCTTAGTTTGGGACTAGGACAATTGTTGTGACATGGTCCCCTGATTTTTATATATTTGTGCTACTCTTCGTACTCTGGTACTCATTGTCATATTGTTTTAGATTGTAACTCTGAGAAATCATAATATTATTGTTCATGTCATTCTGGCGGATATGGAGACATCATAACACCGCGAACTACCGCAGTCAATACTCTTACTAATAAAGGTATTTTTAATTTCTAGTTCAGAGAATCGATTTTTTGATCTCACTCGTGATTCAGGAGTAATCACTAAACCACTACAGTTATAAAACTAACCCCCACCGCCCCTGTCTGTATGTTCCCGACAAGCTCAAAAAGTACTGAACGAGTTTTGATGCGGTCTTTACCATCAGTTAGGTAGATTTTCATGGGTCAGTCATCCATTTCTATAATAAATTACCTGACGAAGTTTTAACATTACCCTTTCCAGCACTAAAAATTATTTAAAAAAGTCGTTAATATAGGGTCGAGGACATCTAACAGATAAAAATGCTTGGCCTAAACCCGAAACTTAGTCATTAATAATTTGTAAAATTGCAAAGTTGTCTAGGGGACACCGTTGATGTAGGAAAACATATCAAACTTTTATTTGGTTGTCTTGTTATTTTTTTTGTTTTTTTTTCACAGGAGGTATTATTGTATTTCGATTTGAATTCCATTTCGAACCCCCAAATTCAATTTAAAGAAAGTAAGATTTTGCTATATTATTGCACCATATAAAAAAAAAGTGAATTCGCCGTAATAAACATATTCTGAGAAAGAAAAACAATCCGCCATTAAGGTTCAAAAGATACAGCTAATTAGGGTTACAGGCCGGACAACGGATGTACCTACAGTCGACGCCATAAATAATGTTTACACTTTAGTACCTCGTCACTTTACCCGCTATGACAATTTCAAATGGCAGTTTAAACATGACGCTAAATAGACAAGGTAGGTACTAAAGTGTAAACATATTTACGTAACACCTGGCCATAATGTGAGTTTTATCGCACGCTGCGCGCACGGTAAAACTCGCATTGTGGCCAGGTGAAGACGTAAAATTGTGTACTCATCACGGGCAGTAAAAAAGAAAGCCCTCTATCGCATATTTACAACCCTCGCCTACGGCTCGGGTCTCAAATACCTGCGATTTCGGGCTTTCTTTCTTTTACAGCCCTTGTTAAGTAATGTACTATTATGGTGTCGTCTGTACATATATAATAATTGGGCTATTACTCTAAAAACATCCAAGTTCCGTGTCCTCCGTAAATAACTATAATCGAAGCTTGTAAGCTCACGACGCATCATTCAATCACGCTTGCACAACGCATAGAAAGCAACCTGTCGCACTTATACACTATACCTACTGCCCTCCTAAATAAAAATGACGCAAGTGCAATTTGATGGTCAAAGCAAATTGAACCCTGTGTCTTAAAAGTTAAGGTCACTAATACATTTGCGATTTTATGAGACATACGCCCTTTTTTCTAATGAGGGCAGTATAGTGACCCCGATGCCGTAATCCTACAAGATCTAAAGCTCGAAGGATCGCCGCCGGCGCAGGCGCTGCTAATTCAACTGCATTGGTTCCGGTTTTGATTCCGGATTGGGATTAATGTAGTACAGTTGGTTAAATGAGCACTGGCTAAGGTTCATTTATTTAAACTTTATTGCACAACTAACTAAACAACTACTAAACTGGTTTATAATACCTATTAGTAGGATATTAGTGTGGCTAGAATAGAACAGATTTAAAGCAAGATGCCGGTGACTATGTTCGGATTGAAAAAGTAGGTATAGTAAATAAATAAATAAATAAACATACGGGGACAATCTCACACCAATTGACCTAGTCCCAAACTAAGCTCTAGGCTTGTACTATGGGTACTAGACAACGATATAAATACTTACATAGAGAAATGTATACTTAAATACATAGAAACATCCAAGACTCAGGAACAAATATTCGCGCTCATCACACTAATATCTGCCCTTACCGGGATTTGAACCCAGGACCGCTAGCTTCGTAGGCAGGGTCACTACCAACTATAGTGTATACTTTTAGGCATTTAAAAAAATTTAAACAAAACAACCACGTGATATAGTTCGTCACCCAATAGAAGTAGACAGTGTTCTGCTTCTATTGGCTGCCGTCAAAGTCGTCGTACGTCAAAGCTCGATCAAAACAGTTTTGATTGGTTGTTACGTGATTTGGAATGTTTACATTTTTTTAAATACCTAAAAGTAGACTTTAGGCCAGCGCGTCGTCAAAACAAAAGTCGACGAGATTTAATTGCATTACGGAGTTTTATAAATATACGGTGGACGAACTGGTCTGAAGGTGATGAATGAGTCAACAGTAATATAATAAACAACGCTGTACAACCAGTTTATGGAACTGGATGCTGTCACTGCGAATTCACGATAGTCAGGTAGTAGTCCGCAAACATAACTTCAGGGTTATTAGCCGATGGCTTCTACGCCGTTATTCGCAAAAGGGCTTCCTTGATGATTCGTGTACGTGGCAGCCCTAATAGCATCATGGCCGTTGTTGGCACCAGCCAGGAGTGCCCTTACCAGAGGCATTGGGTGCGCCTGCACGTGCGGGGGTTAGGGTAGTCTGGGCTGTTGCGCTGGCAATTGTTTTATTTTTATTTTGACGACGCGCTGGCCTAGTGGGTAGTGACCCTGCCTACGAAGCTAGCGGTCCTGGGTTCGAATCCCGGTAAGGGCAGATATTTGTGTGATGAGCGCGAATGTTTGTTCCTGAGTCATGGATGTTTTCTATGTATTTAAGTATATATTTCTCTATATAAGTATTTATATCATTGTCTAGTACCCATAGTACAAGCCTAGAGCTTAGTTTTGGACTAGGTCAAATGGTGTAAGATTGTCCCCTTATTTTATATTTATTTATTATTATTTTACTTTTACTTTTTGTTTTTTGTTTTTTTCTATCTTTCGTTGTTAGAATTTGTATCGTACTAACCTTATAGTTCTTAAGTATTCTGTATAACTGACAATATTATGGATCGATGGTATGGTCTGAAATAAATGGTTACAATTTCAATTAGCGTCTGGGTTCAATGCCAAACAGTATTCTCTAATTTTTAATATCTGTAACCCTAATACGCTAAACGTCAAACTCGATTCTAATCTAACAAGAATAGACGGCCATCTATAAAGTAAAATAGAAATAGAAATTGAAATAATTTCTTTAAGACTGGCGCCGAGCAAACGCCGAGCGTCCAGTGGCGACTATTATTATGTCATCACAACTATTATTTTGTTATCTAATTAACTAAAGAATTTCCTTGAAATCAGACGATAGTTTTTTGTAGTGCGAGTAAAAACACAATTTATGGAATAAGTAACAAATTTTAATAACAATTACCCCTTGAGTAGACAGCTTAACGGAAAAAGGTGGCCACTTTTTTCCGTGAAGTTGATAACTCGAAGGTGAATTGTTATTGAACTATGTGATATACCCTATAAGTTGTGTTTTCGTTTGTAGTACAAAAACTTACAAGTTTCAAACCAATTTCAAGAAAATACTTTAGTTTATTAGAAAACACAATAAAAGTAATGAGGGCGCCACTGTACATCCGGCGTACGCTCGGCGTAGTCTTAACGCAAACACTGTAAAACATTTGACAAGCAAAACAAAATATTTTGACATTGCGTTGAAAAGGGCCCCTCTCAGCTTTGTGCAGCAGTTAGCCGCGGCGCTGTCAGGGTCTCTTTAAAAACTTAAAGAGACCCTGACTAAAAAAACTAACTTAAATAGTCTAAAACAAAATAATTTAGGTTAACGGTACTTAAAATTGGAGAACAGAGATTTGAATTGAGCCAATTGTTATTCTAAATTATAAGTAGGACCTACTAATAATACCTATGCATTATCAGGTGCAAACTAGAATATGTCGTCGAAAATGTTGTACGCTGGGCATGAGCAAGACAACAATGAAAATAACAATGACAAGGTCGTAAACGTGAGCATGGCATTTTTTGTTTTTGGAATACATGTTTATTATTGAATAATGTCACAATCAACACACGAACAATAGGTTACAATTGTAAGAGCTGTTTGGTAAGAAAAGTAAATATTTAAAAAATAACTGTACATTAAATACAATAGGTATTGCTACTGATTTGTCGAGGCCAGATTTATTGCTAACTTCTAAATTTTCCGTGGCGTCATTCTTTGCTCTAGCAATAGTAAGTTAGCTCTGCCACGCGTTAGCCTAAGAAAGAACAGAAAGCACGGTTGGTTACGTGCGTTAAATTTTGAATGATGAGTTTAGACGCTACTAGGTCGTCCTAAAACTACAAAATCTCTCTCCCTCTCTTACTCTGTCTTTCACTTCTTATAAAGACCTAGTTACGTAGATACTTAAAATTTTATAATTATGTTTTTGTTATTTACCGATCTGTTTTCCTGAAATCTTGTAAAACCTGCATTAACTGTGTTTTTCTGTAAATAAATATATTCGTTCTATTTGTTATATTTCTACTCAACTCACAATTAAGAGGAAGACATTTAGAAGGTAATGTTACTGTTATATCTCACTTTAGAAGAGAGAAAACATACTAAAAAAAACATTTTATCACGCAGCGGTCGTACCTTCGCCCAAGTAACTTTACATAACACGCAAAGGTCACGCTTAAGATACTTTACGCCAACATGACCATCGTTTACAGCAATTTACGGCCGAATCCAACGCTTAAATGTTTTTATTTGGCATTTAATTGGTGGTCACATTCACTTTCCGTAATTGCGTCAAAACGCATTGCGTGAATATTAACTTTAGGTATGTTTAGTTAGATCGTTACAAAATAAACACGTCTGTCAGTGGTGTCAGGGATCACGATCATAAATTTTGACGTCGGACAGTTGTGCTGCCCTCTTACGGAAAAAAGTCACATCTACCATATGAATTGTATTGCACTTCCAACCTTATTGTAACTATTGAGAGTTTAATATGATTCTATGAATTAATTGCATTTGTGCCTTTTCTCCGTAGTAAGGCAGTATGTGCCAGATTGAGCACTTAGGCAATTACGTACGATGTGTATAGCTACTTAAGTTTAGATGTAAGTTCTTGAGACTCAGTAGTTTTTAGTACTTATCTAAATATTTTTTGAGGCAGATTTACCTACTACAGTTTGGTCGTTGTAAGAAGGCCGATTTGACAGCTGTCATCTTAGTACAAAAAATTACCTCAAACACATATTTTGTACTAAGATGACAAGCGTCAAATCGGCCTTCTTAGTACGACCAAACTGTAGTTGTCTCATTCCCATACAAGAACATAAAGCCAAAACTACTAATTGGCGATAGGTCGAAAGGTTATGGTAGATCATTTTCACTTAGATTTTTTTCATAATCATCATTCATCATTAATTTTCCTAATCCCTCTTCTTCATGTAGCAATTTTTTAAACAGCGTTATTTAATGTTAGGTGGTTTTACAATTCGCATTTTCCATCCCTAATGTTTCTCACCGCCATGTCTTAAGTCTTCTCTAATACGACGACGCGCTGGCCTAGTCGGTAGTGATTCGTTCGACCCTGCCTACGAAGCTAGCGGTCCTGGGTTCGGAACCCGGTAAGGGCAGATATTTGTGTGATGAGCGCGAATATTTGTTCCTGAGTCATGGATGTTTTCTAATGTATTTAAGTATATATTTATCTTATAAGTATTTATATCGTTGTCTAGTACCCATAGTACAAGCCTAGAGCTTAGTTTGGGACTAGGTCAATTGGTGTGAGATTGTCCTATTATATTTATTATTATTTATTATTTATTTATCTACACATCGACCCTTCACTTATCATCCTGACTCACAGTCTATACCAGTTGTAATCGTCTAAACATAAACTCGGATTACGCTACAAATAAAGCAATAAAATCGTGTTACAACACAAAACTAGCTCAACATTCTGCGTGAATAGGAACTTCTAGTTGAAATAGACTCGATACGGGGCCCGCGGCTTCGAACGTGCTCAAGCCATGTCCAATATTAATCTAATCTGCGCCATCTCACTTCCCTCGCTTTCGTTCGAACCAGTTTAATTGGCTCACTATCATACTACAGCTGTTAATTGCTTGTTACGCCCACGGGGTTCCCACGAAACTTATAAACAAACTTGCGTAACCGACGTTTTGACGGTTAAAAGCAAGATGGCGCCGCGACAGGCGCCGCTGTCAAATTATATCAAAGGTAAATAGGTAGTAGTGAGCAAAATATATTTCGAGAACCCTTACTTTGTAACCCCTAGACCGAACCCACTCTTGTTCGAATTTAAAAGTTGTTTGTGCCTATAGGTAATTTTTTTACCACGTTTCTCGCCGGTTTACTTAACTATAAAACCTTAATGTAACACTGAAAAAAGTGTAGTATTTACATTCTACAATGAATTGAGCGAACGACAGTATACTCGTAAGTCTATTGATATTCATATAAAAGTTACCCGTAGTTTCATTCAAAATATTTGAAAATAAGTAGATCATGTCAAAAAAGTAATTCATATACCTTTTAGCATTAAAAAAAAAAACTACTTATTTTGCAAAGTTCGGTAGAGTTCATGTCTTTTGTATGAAAAAACAACAATCAATTGAAAGAACAAATTAATGTTAATGACCTTATGAACTCTTGAGCCTTGCCCTTGGTTTATATTATAATTTGGCAGTTATTTTAAACGTTAGTTCATTATGCAAATGTAATTCGTTTGGCGCGACGATAGCGCCCGCGTCTGCACCATAGTCTATCGCACGATTCGAACATTATTTCGGGTCCATATTGGCTCATATAAAATTGTTCTTTCGATTTTTTTATAAATAGTGATTTGTGACTATACTCATCATTACTCCGAAAAATTTTGCTCATACTTTTTTGTTCATACTTTTTTAACTCATAATTATCACAACTCCTTATGAATTTTTTCAAAAAACTGTTTCTTTTTTTAGATTTTTATAAATTTAACCTAATCTAACCTAATTTTATCTACACGTAAGATATTTAAGAAATTCTGAAAAGTGTACGGTTCCATGAATATTGACGTTATAAGTTCAGATGATTATAAGTTCCGATCGTTAGTATTAAAAAAATATATGAAGAGTATGAAGAGTGATCACTAGGTTGTGAAATTATATGACATACATTTTCGGAGTTCCAATAATCTAATATGCAATTTTATATGAACTTTGGCGCACCCCATTATTTCGGTAAGATGTACAATCTAAGCTTCCCCTGTTGTGCTTATAGTTGGGCAATAATAAAAAAAAAAAAAAAAAAAAAAAAAAAAAAAAAAAAAAAAAAAAAATAAGTCTAATTAATAGCAATTCTTAAAATAGTCGACTGCATGTATTCAGATTGTATAACAATGTTTATATTTTGAAGGCACCATATTGTTTTTTTTTCGAATTAATGTTTGTTCCCTGTGTCGTCACTATATGTATAAAGTAAAGATACCTCGTGTGTCGAAATCGAGACATCCATTCAGTCAGGTACTAGGGAACATAGAACCATACACACAGACCCACAGACACAAATAATTTCATACATAGGTCAAAAGCACTACCCTTTAGCGAGCGACTTTCGATATTTTCATGTGGCAACTCTTCCATCAACGCAGCAGTTTTTGGGTAATCCTTGGATCATGTTGCCAATTATATTCCGAACAGCCCCCCATTTTCAAGGTTCCGTACCCAAAAGGGTGCTCGTTACTCAGCCCCCGTTGTCTGTCCGTCTGTCCGTCATGTATACACAATCGATATTTTTCACAGAGTGTGTATTTCCATTCAAAAAAAATATTAAGGGGTCCCTACACAAGAATGTTACGAAACCGTTGTGTGCGAATCCGTCTCGCACTTGACCAATTTTCTTCACTCTTTTTTGCGAAGCTAAACGTCAAAATGAACCTCAGAATGTAATGAGTTAATGACCCAATCCAGCTAGCATCTCACTAATGGATAATCTCGCTTATGGTACAATTTAAATTTCTAATAGGCAACATAAGCAGGGCTTTCATGAAAGGGATCGGTGAGCCAATTTGCAGGGCCCGAGAAAGTGTCGGATCGTGTGAGGCGCTGTAATTGATAGGGCGTGTTGGGTGACCAGCTGGCTTAAGCCTTGGTTACACGGACCTAGTTATTGCCATTAGTGTCTCAATATTTTGTATTTTTAACCTACTACTCTATTTTTACCCGACTGACCCAGAAGGTAATGTTTTTAGCACGTATGTATGTACGAGTAGGTATGTGGGTATGTCCGTTCCATTATGACCTCCTGTAGCCTAAACGGGTTGACCTATTTTGAAGAGTGAGGGGTCGTTAGATTCGTCTTGGTTAGGGAGGGAATTACATAGGCTATAATATTTTAGTTGAAATAATGAGGATAAGAAGAATAATGAAAATAAAACTTAACATTATGTTGACGACAATATCTAAAAATGCAGTCGTGTTTTTTAGAGCTTGCTTTCCATTAGTTATTTTCAGGTATAAAGTATGCATATATATATAACAAATTGCCAAGTAAATTACAAAATATTAAAAATGAAAATAACTTTGTAAATACACTGAAACATTTACTGATAGAAAAATGCTATTATTCAATAACCGAATACTTAGATGATAAGTTATTATGTTAATAGATATTTAAGTAAAGAATAAAGTACCCTTAGCAAATAAGCGCTCTCACTAGTTTATAAGTTGCTGTGCCCTGCCGGGTCCATAATGATCTCATAACTTTTAAGTTAATTTAAGTACCACCTATGTATACTTATGGAATGCAATAAATGATTGAGTATTGAGTATTGAGTATTGAGCATGTGGCTACTTATATCTTTTTACCTGTAGGATAGATTTAGATTAGATTTTGAATCATATTTTCAATCACTCCATATAGGTTCTAATATTATAAATGCCGATGAACTCTGTTTGTCTTTGTTACGCTTTCACCGATGAACTTCACTTTGTTCAGGGAATAGCTTGGACTCCAGGGAAGGATATAAGGGTCGTTCTTGCGTTTCGTTCAAATCACGTTTCCAGGGGAGAAAGTGGTATGATTTTAAGATTTATTAAAGATCTTTTTTAATAGGGTTATTACAGCCTAAAAGTACTTTCGGTACCATCGAACGCGTATAGAATTTAGTATTAATTAAATCAAGTAAATGATAAAAAACATGCCAATATCTCATCCCTCTCCTGTTTCCAACGAGCATTCAGAGGCTTTAATATTTTTTTATTCTCAAGTTTTGCAAGTAATTACGATTTCTATCATTTTATCATGTTAAGCAACAAATAAACAATATATAATTCGGGTTGACTAATTTTTAATACTGTATTAACCTTAAAAGAATCAAGGTTTTAGTTTTGTCAAATCTAAAATCTCATTCCCGTCCCCGATGAGTAACGTGCAAGTTTTAAGTTACTTGTGGACATCCAAAAGCGGCATGCACCTACCCCTTGCCAGTCCCGCTCAGTGTCGTGCGCAAGAGCTCTGAGCGGACGGACCCTAGTCACCTGGTTATAAAAATAACGACGATATTGTGGCACGGAGAGAACTTTGGTATTGCCTAAACTTCATCGCCATCCTGCAATTTATTGAGTAAGTTTTTTTTTTTTAAATATTGGTGTAAGTTAACCGAGGTCCTTGTATTGAATTGTTATTACATATTAAATCTAGTAGAACAGGCACACAGGCAACATAAGCAAATTAGGATCAAAGGGCAAATATTCATTACCGTCCAATTCATTACCTTCTATTTTGCGTTTTTTTTTAATGGAAAGTAATGATAACCTTTGGTAGGGAATGAATACCTTTCTGTTCCCAAAATAAACCAAGCTTTTCATGTGTATTCTAAGATTATAAAACCAAAAGTGAGAATGTATGTTAATTTCTTTGATCGCCTAAGTTTATCAACATTGTTCTGAGAAACAGCTTGCAAACGTTTTTTAAACAAACAGTAATGCGAGTTACTTTTAACTTAATATATCATCCTTTTTAGGTTTCCGTACCTCAAAAAAAAGAAACGGAAAACTGATAGGATCACACGCGTGCCTGTCTGTCCGTATGTCCGTCTGTCTGTCCGTCTGTGTGACAGCTAATTTGCTTCAAAACTACTGGACCGATTGAGTTGAAATTTGGTACACATAATAATATAAGTCGGTGACTTCAAGAAGTACATGTAATGTAAAAAAAATGAATATTAAGCATGGGTGGCAAATTTAATATTGCTGCTGCAACATGGTTTTTACCAATGATTTAATCGAGTTTTCAATTCTACTACTAAGTACTATTTATTCTAAAAGTGGTTGTGGTTGTTAGTCCAAATCCCATATTATATGTATTTTGGTCCCTTCATCTTTCAGAGACTACAATGGCAAAAACAAAGAAAAAACATACAAAAGATGAAAAACTTACCAGAGATAGATAAAAAAATAGAAAACGCCAAAAATATGAAGAAATTAAAAATAACCCAGTGCTTTATAAAGTTCAAAAAGAAATAGAGCTATTAAAATACCTAAAGAAAAAGGAATAGAAGCAAATTTGTAGCATTAAGGACATAAGTGCAAGAGCACAATGTAAGCAAAGAAAAAGATGGAGAAAAAAATATCAATATTGTATTAAACAAATAGCATTATTTATATTATAATAACTTTACTTAAAAAAAAAAATTTTTTAAAAGCAATTAAAAATTATAATTGCCAATTTATATTTTTATCACGCGAGGTTTTGTTTTGACCTCATTTGTACAATTTGTTAATTGTACAAATGTAGTATAATTATCAGTTATGTTTGTGTTAAGTTATGCTTATTTGTTACGTTTCATTTAAAAACCTTAAGTTATTACTTAATTGTGGCTGGCTTAGTAAATAAAAATTATCCCATTTCTGATTGTTATAAAAAGTTGATAATGTAAGTTGATATCGACATTCCAAGGAATAGGTAATTTGTATTTATCTAACCCTAAATCTAACATTTTGTATTTTGGATTTGTTTGATTTATACTTATTTCAAAGGCTGATTAAAAATTATACTCCCTAATATCTTTTTATTAATCCATTGAACGCATCCAATCTTATTATCAGTCTCATTTTCCATATATGATCATACTTTCACTCAATTAATTTCCTTCCATGCGGTTTTCATCACCTTCCAAGTGTAATTCATTACCTTCCAGGCGATTTTCATTACCCTCCTAGGGTTCATTACCTCCCGTCACTTTATCATGAATATAATTAAGTTATAAAGATGCCTTTCATTGGTATCTATTGTTTTTAAATACATGAAACTTCTTATATATATTTCTTATAAAAAAACGAAAAAAAAAAAACGATTCTCAAATTTGATGAAATTTGAACGAAACGCAAGAACCACCCATAAAATTCTTGTATACCACGGGACGAAAATTATAGAAAGTTTATAGAAATTAAAAGGGGGGAGGCCTTTGCCCAGCAGTGGGACACATCCGGCTCTTTATAATAATAATAATATTTTAAAAAAAACCTGACTCAAAACAGTCTGTAAAGAAAAACCTCTAAAAGTAAAAAATAATAAGTATTAATAAGTTTTGCGGGTGGTAGGACCTTGTGCAGGGTCCGTCCGGATCGCTACCACCATCTTATCCATTAACCTACCGCCAAACAGCAGTGTTCGCATTGTTGTGTTCCGGTTTGGGGATAAGACAGCCGGTGAAATGACTAGCATAGAGGCATTCCATCTTAGTCCTCAGGGTTGGCAACGCATTTGCAGTCTTAGGATTGCATTGCAGTCTTGTGAATGCGAATGTCTATGGGTCACAGTTTCCATTTACCATCAGGTTTATGAGTTAAATTATAAGTAAGTATTAATATTTTGATTCAAGCGTCGCCACGTCGGGGACCCCTCAGTAGCTGGGTATTTTATATTATTTAGTTAAAATATTAAAATTATTTTTTTATTTCCCAGTTTTTAAACTTTTCCAATTTAACAATATGACTATATAGCTAGCAACATCTCTTTAAAGACATGAAATTCAAATAGTTCCCGACATTATAATGTACCTAATGATATCTAACTGGTCGATAGGAGTCGGTGGTATAACTAAACTACAACTATAGAAAGTAGATACACTCCCATCCACTCCATCATTCTATAGGCAAAAAAATATATTTTAGAATAATCCATAATAACCACTTGCTATTACTGAGGCGAGTAGGTACTGACGTAATGTTGCGTAACCACGTATCTACTTTTACTTTCATTAATCTTAGTTAACTTGGTATTAATGGTTTAACTTTTGAATGCTTTAGGGCCGAGTGGGGCTCGAGACGTGGTGTAATGGAGCTGTTAAAATTGTAATAGTTATTATGAGGCTTTTACGATTTAAAAAGCCGACTGCATGTCAATGACTATTAAGAAAAATTATAAATGTTATATAGTCTGGCAAATTAGTCTTGAAATTAAAAAGTGGCGACATTGTACACTTAAATTTTTTTAGAATTAGAAACCACGACAACATTATATTGCGGCTCGTGAACTGTAATCTCTTTACAATTTGTACTGGAGTAACAATTGATGACACGCAAATAAAGTGACATTAAAACAATTTTGTTTTGCGACTATTGTACTGTACTATTGCTAGGTAATAAATAGTTGAACAGACGCAATATTGTATAATGTTATTGTGGTTTCTAATTCTAAAAAAAAATAAGTATAGTATCGCCCCTTTTTTCTTAGATTGATTTAAAAGGTGTTGCCACTTTTTAATGTCAAGACTTTTTTGCCAGACTATAACTAGGCCATTCTGGCATATTTTTAGGATTCCATACTAAAAACAGAAAAATAGAAGGAATTTTTTGAGATTTTTACTCAGTAGTTTTTGAAATAAAGAGGGAGATAGGGTGTTTTTCTACGCGTTTCACATTTTTTTTTAAACCTGAACCATATTTTCTACTTTTATTAAAGAGCTTTTAAATCATAACTATATCACAAAACATGTTCGGTTACTTTGCGTCATTCTATTTCACGTCACAGCGGGACATGTAGCGGTACTCTCGGTAAACTGTTGCGCCGGCGCAATGCGACCAGATCCCGGACAAACGCAATTAGGAATATTTGTCACACATACCGTCCGAGTTGCGTAACGTATGCTCTTGTTTTTGTACGACGTTATGTCTTGCTTAAAAAGTACAGCTGGCAGTTGAGATTCCATATGTCAACGGATCTCAGACCTCGCATACCATGAGTGTATGCTCTTATGGCATGACGAAGGGAAATAAACACTACCTTGACAATTATAGGTGACAGGTGAGAATTCACTATACATTGCAAAGTTCACAAGCTTTTATATCACTGGCATCCATATCAGCTGCGCCATGTACACCTGGCCTGGCCTGGCCTGGCCTGGCCAGGTCACCTGTCACCTGGTATTGTCAGTGTGGCGAAATTTGTGTACCCTTGTTTCACCGACACTCATTTTACGGAACGTAAGAAACACTTCGAGAGCGTCGTTGGCACAGGCCTGTGGCCTAATGGCTTAGGGGGTCGACTCCTGATCTTAAGGTACCGAATTTGAACCCCCGCGGTCACCATGTACCAATGAGTTTTTCTAACTTAAGTGCATTACCCGATGCTCTTACGGTGAAGGCTTCGTGAGGAAACCTGCTCATTCGAACAACTGAGTGTGTAAGAGGGTAATTGCAAAAAAGATCCTAAAGATAAGATAAGAGAACTTCACTGAAATTTCGTTTCATAGAAAGCTATTTTCTGCTATACATGTGTCGATGGACACTTGATTCTTATTCTAAATCTAGTATATCGATCTTAAAAAATCAAAGCACATCTGAAACACCATCAATTTACGTATAAGAAAAACCACTGCTGCATTTATAAATCGGACTTCAAACAAAAAAAACTACGCCAGATTTTTTGCATTGCAGCAATGCCGTTTCGTGTTCCCCCATTAATGACATGACAAAAAAAAATGGGGGCAAATTTAAAATATCACTACCTGGTAACACGAAATGCATAACAACTGGGTAAGTAAAGTTTTTGGAAGAGATGTAATAGTAAATTGTGTATTAAGGGTGGTAAAGAAAGAATTACAAACGAGAGTCTGTTAGAAGCCCGAAGCCGAAGGCTGAGGGCTTTAATGACTCGAGCTTTGTATTTCCTTTACCACCCGTGTAACATACAATGTTTTTCATCACAATTGCGAGGAAATGAAATAAAATCAGACAAAAGATCATATTTTTAACTTATTAGCGGCAGACTACATCATTGTCTGTGACTTACCATAGATAATGTCAAACGTGTTCGGAGTCCGATTCTAGTGACATATGAGATCAATAGTTTATTATGCGAGATTTTTAGGAAATAGTATTCAACTGACATTTAATCTCGAATGAAACTTCATATCGAATGGCACAAGAATTGGGGTCCTGACGTATTGTGATAGTTTGAGTCCACGTATAATATTTAAAAAAAAGCTATTACGCACGTTAGAAGCGTAATGGTAAAAAAAGGCCCGCGGGTATTATTTTGGATTTAGGGTCGATTTTTCTAGCATGTTAGGACACTATTTACGAGCTAGTGTGATGAAAATTATATTTTTTTTCGATAGTCGTCATCCTGAAGATCATAGAACTGCGGCTCTTTTACTTTTATTTCCTCTAATATTTTAGAAATATTTTTTTTAGTTATGAAGTTGACATTTGTAAATTTTAATGACCGACAAGCTTGTTGCCTTCGTATTTAATGAAATAGAAAAAAAAACTGTCACTTCTATAACTGTCAACGTCAAATCAAATCAAAGTAAACAAACAGTTCAATTCAAATAAGTAAATTCAAGTAAATCTTTGTAATACTCCATTTCCACAGTCCGTGTGGGATTGCCTGAATTCATTGCGTGGATTGTACAATTCAAAAGTGCTCTCGTGGCTATCAAAAAGCAGAGCAAGAGTCGTCGAGAAAGGAAGAAATCGGTGTCCAAGAAGAAGTGCCAAAGGGTTCGAAAATAAATCGTAGACCAAATATCGAGCAAAGCGGCAAAACGAAAGTCCAGAGTTCGTTCTGAAATAAAATATTTCTAAAAACACTGATCACATGAAACACAAGCAAACAGAAAAGAGCCGTTGTATTGAATCGTTTGTTTACTTTGATTTGATTTGACAATGACAGATATAGAAGTGTTTTTTTTTCTTTTTCATTAAGTACGAAGGCAACAAGCTAGTCGGTCATTAAAGTGTACAAATGTCAACTTCATAATGAAAAAAAATATTTCTAAAATATTAGAGGAAATCAAAATAAAAGAGCCGCAATTTCTTGATCTTTAGGATGACGACTATCGAAAATAAATATAATATACATATCTTCCAAAAACTTTACTTAGCCTATTGGATAGGTAGGTACGAATAATGTGACAGCTAGTTTCGTAGGTAAAATTGTTGCCATGTGAAGAATTAGAAAAAAGTGCTTGTGTCACGACTCGCTGGTCAAACTCTATCATCCTGGTAGTCATATCGATCGAGCTAGGTTTAGTGTCGTGGGCTATTAGAATAAAGCTATTCCGTAAAGAAGGAATAGCTTAATGCTTTTACCTGGCATCTTGCCCCCACATCGAAACACATCAGTTTGAACACTGCTGTTAGTACAAGGCGTTGCACTTAAAAAAAATCGTGCAGTTCCTTGGAGAAAGTTAGCTCTCCTTTTTTATAAAAATCTTAATGACCTGGATACGTTTTTTAAGCCATGTTGGCTCTACCCTTTTCAAGTGTTAGGGTAGATATAGTGGTAACATGTATTAACTATTTGCCAATTGCCAATCATGTGTGAAAAGCGCGGTAAAGCGACAAGACACAAAAGTGTGTATATAACACGTCTAGCTACATTTCTAATTCTAATTCTAATTTTAATTAATGGCTTTCACTCCTGTTAAGGTGTATTTCGCCAATGTCGAGTTATTTATAGACACTCCCATGGACTTATTAGAGAAATAAGTCCATGGATATCACACGCGAGGACAATTTGTTCGGTAAAAGAGTAATTTCTCTAATGGACTAAACAGAAGCACATGGGGTTAGCTCCACGCGCTTCTGTCAAATCAAGTCCTAGCTACATTTAATGCTAACGTGTAGAAAGTGTTAAGTTTAAGTTTACAGTTCTGCCGTTTTAAGATGCCCGATTTGACAGCTGTCATCTTAGTACAAAATATGTGTTTGAGGTTATATTTTGTACTGCGCTGACAACTGTCAAATCGGGCCTCTTAGAACGGCAGAACAATAGTGTGCGGCACGGTTAACGATTACAGTAATTCTGGCAAAGGCCTATGTCCCGCAGAAAACCTGAAAATTATGCAGTATCATCTAGTTTTGCTTAATCTTACTAAGAAATGCAATGATTTGGGTTATGAGTGGACTATTTAAAGTCGTTTTTCTAAAATGATTCTTCTATTGATCGGATGACGGTTAAATTTATACCATAATTAAATTTATTAGACTGACAACACTCGTCAGCTGCTGCTTGTCTTATGACGTATGACAGTGTCAAACAATCTTCGTCGTCACTGTGTTCCGTTGTAGATCGTTGTACGTTTTATTACTTGTTTATTGTTATGTTTCATGCTTGAGACTGAGTAATAAGACTACATATTTAATCATGGACCGGTCCAAACCCGAGAAAAACAAGATACTCGCGCCTGACGTTGCTGTCGCCGCGGTGCTACAGCCAAGTCAAGAGTTACCTGCTGAAACTCCTATAGTATCAGGATACGACTGGGAACACGGCACAGACTACAATAAAATACTAGAGAGTTACGTGAACTCCGGTTTCCAAGCCACTAACTTCGGAAAAGCCATTGCGGAAATCAACAAAATGCTAAAATGTCGTGCCATCGCTTTAACTGAGGAAACAAGCGATCCTTACGAAGAAGACGTGTTTATCAAGAAGAAAACCAACTGTACCATATTCTTGGGCTTCACGTCTAACATGATCTCGTCGGGGTTGAGAGATACCATTAGATTTCTGGTGAAAAATAAACTTGTTGATTGCATTGTAACTACTGCGGGGGGAGTGGAAGAAGACTTCATTAAATGCCTTGCTCCTACATATGTAGGCGACTTCAATTTAAGTGGCAAATCTTTAAGATTGCGTGGGATTAACAGGATTGGGAATCTACTGGTACCCAATGACAACTATTGCAAGTTCGAGGAGTGGGTGACTCCGCTGTTAAATGAAATGCTTGATGAACAAATTCGGGACGGGATGGTTTGGACTCCATCCCGAATCATAGCTAGGTTAGGAGAAAGAATTAACAACGAAAGTTCAGTATGCTATTGGGCTTGGAGGAATAATATTCCTATATTCAGCCCTGCTTTGACAGACGGTTCATTGGGAGATATGATGTACTTCCATTCTTATAAACGTCCTGGACTTGTTATTGATATACTAGGAGACTTACGCAGGATTAATACTATGGCAGTAAAGGCAAATAATACAGGCATGGTCATTCTAGGTGGCGGAGTTGTTAAACATCATATTTGTAATGCAAATTTGATGCGGAATGGGGCTGATTTTTCAGTATATGTCAACACTGCAAGCGAATTTGATGGGAGTGATGCAGGTGCAAGGCCGGATGAAGCTATTTCTTGGGGCAAAATCAGACCTAATGCCACACCTGTCAAGTTATATGCTGATGCTACTTTGGTCTTTCCTTTGCTGGTAGCTCAGACATTTGCTAAGTATCATTTTAAAAATAAAAAGAATGTGTAAGAAAAATGTTTGTTTCATTTTATCTCATTACAATAATTATTATGAAACTGCGATACGTTTGGGATTGGAATAGCTGTCAATTCATATGCACTTTGACGTAAGTATATGGTAAAACTGTCACCTCTAATCCCTTTCTAATCGCGGCTAGATAATATCTCCCATCAGAATCGTTCAAATTATGAATGCATTTAATGAATGCAAAGTATAACTGTTTCGTCAATAGCAACGCCATCTAGTGTCGAGTAGCAGGAATTTGTTATATACTGCCATCTATCGAGACTTGAGGAGACTAAATAAGCGTTCTGAAACCATATTTCACACTACTAAAATAAAAATAAAATTGAATTGAAGTTGAAAGATGCATGTCGGGCGAATAAAAACGTCTGTATAACTATAATGATTAATAATATATATTGATTGGCCAACTATCAGTATTTTTATTAATCTAATACAATCAAAAATTGTTCTTGACAACCCGAGATCTTGATTCAGAACGAAGCTGGTGTGAATGAACTGTCAAATATTCAATGAAGTTAGCTGCTGTCTGGAATACTTAAACTACGCTAGTGTGCGTGGAGATGCACCACTTTTCACGTTGGTGTGCTGTGTGTGAAAGCGGGTTTACAAAGCTCAGGCTCGCCGCCGTTTCCATCGTTTGATGCGCCGCCCGGCCGGACGCCGGTGTCGCTGGTGCATAATATTTACATTCTGGCTTCCAAAAACCCAACATTCCACTTCCAATGTCTTCTTAAATTAGATATGTTCGTAGCCGATTCAAATATCGAACGTTAACTATTTAATGTGGCCAGTTTTAGTGATAAGTGTTTTATGATGTGCGTTCTGAGAGCGGTTTTCTTCGTTTCTTTGGTTTTATCCGGTAAGTCTCATCCTGAGTGCCCTTTGCGGTGCTATTTTTAAGTTTTATGGTCATTCGTTGCAGATATTAAAGACATTTTCCTTGGCTGTGTGCGTAATTTGTAGCTTAGAGTCGGCGCTTTGATGTTGACAATATTACTTTGTGTAAATGCATTATGAATACTGAGCGGCTGTTTCTCGCTGGAAGTCGCTTTAGGTATGCAAGTTGCGTTCTGCGAGGTGTTTGTTCGAACTGTGCACGGTAATACTGTCGATAAATAAGCTTTTACAGTAGGTGCTTTATTAGAAATTGAGTCATGCTAAAACAACTTGCACTTAAGATCGAAAGTAAACAAAAACTTAGCAAAAATTATTAAAAT
This sequence comes from Acleris laterana, assembly GCA_963966035.1. NCBI lineage: Eukaryota > Metazoa > Arthropoda > Insecta > Lepidoptera > Tortricidae > Acleris > Acleris laterana. The sequence continues at coordinate 3,329,702 of OZ014463.1, read as the reverse complement.
AAATTGTAGGTACATTACAAGTTTTGGTTAATTGAGATTGTTTTGTATAATCAGGAATTTGTAATATACTTGATCAACACATAACAGAGTTTTGATTAATTGGATTATAATGTATCGTATTTGAACCAGACATTTTCAATAACAATAACAGCTAATTACTTGGTGTCTGTGTGCGCCGGGCACGCTTCTGACTATATCAGATCTCAGATGATAATGTACCATCAGCAAAATCAATCATTTGATTTTCAACCATCAAATAAAATAAAAAAACACTTAAATATCTATGTAACTTTAGTTTATTGTTAAGGTAGAGCTCTAATAGGTATTGGAATCATTGTATTTATATATTCTTTATTAAACTGTACTGCTTAACCTTCCAACACTTTTCTAATAAGCATTAAAATACCAAATGTTGTAAATAGAGATAAGTCTAAATTTTTTGCAACTCACAAAAATGGCTTTCTTTTTTAAAATAAAACTAGAAGTCTTGTTATTATTTTAACTAATTCAGTAATTAAATGTTCCAATATGATTATAATCTGTAACCTAGAACTTTATCATTGTTGGTGACGGTCCAACATTGGCACGTCATTGTAACAAGAACCTATGTTATGAATTGTGTAATGTCAGGCAGCTATCAACTTTGATACATCCTGTATAATGATGTTATGAGCTACTAAATTATCAGAGAATAAATTAACACATGTAAATAATTACTTTAATGAAGCTTTTATTACGCTTCCTTATCTTAAAAGTTGCGGTTACATTGGGTACATTGTAAGTAAGTACTCGTGATATTGGTAGCAACTAGCTTGTCAGTTACAGGTCATCAACCTCTTGTTTATTAGTCTGAATAAGTTGTAAATAAAATGAATTATTGTAAATTAATAAATATCAGTGATACTCCTCAAATTGCCATAAATTCAAATAAGGTACTATGATTTACATAAATACATTAATGAACACTTAAAATTTTCTTCTCCTGCTACATTTTATTTGAAAAAGTATCTCTCCAAGTTTCATCTAACATTCCCTATTCTTAGTTCTGTTAGTCTTGTCTGTAACAGGCTAGCTTTGTCTCATACTATCAAACTGTTTTCGGCTTGTGGTCTGCCTACACATCAAACTATCAAGTGTGAGGTCTACCAACACATCAAAATATCTAGCTTGGGGTCTGCCAACACATCAAGCTATTAGGCTTGGGGTCTGCCAACACATAGAACTGTAAGGCTTGTGGTCTGCCAACACACAAACTATTAGATGTGGGGTCTGGCAACACATCAAACTATCAGGTTTGTGGACTGCCAACACATCAAACTATCAGGGTTATGGTGTGCCAACACACCAATTATCAGGTGTGTGGTCTGCCGACAGATCAAACTATCAGGCTTGTGGTCTGCCAAGACCTCAAACTATCAGTCAAGTGATCTACCATCACATTAAACTATCAGGTGTGTGTGGTCCGCCAATACATGAAATTGTCAGGTGTGTGGTCTGCCAAGACACTAAACTATAAGCCTTTTGGTCTGCCAACACTTGACACTTATCTTCTTTCCTGGTAAAATTCAGATTACACTAATTGCGTCGTCCTTATCCTGTAGCTATAACTAATGTGAAACCAGAAGTTTCATAACCTTTTTAGTATTTCAGTACGTTTTTCTTGGATAAAATCATCAGCAAGTTATTCAAGAAAATAACACCCTGTATTTAAAGCAAATAAAGCACAATCTTTTTTTTAAGCCTAATTTTAAACACAACATGTAATTTTACCCATATCCATGTTTCTAATTATAGGGCGTTTCCCAGAACTCCGATATTCTGAAACCTTAAAAATCGCCGCGGGTCGGTGCAACTTTCAGGGTTTTCCGCAGCACTAACGGCAGAACCATTTTAAGGCACCCCTGTCCACGAGTCCAGACCAACTGGCCTATTGCCTAACTCACTCGCGATGACGTCAAAGTGGAACAATTGTTTTCATTTTGTATGCAGAAAAGTCTTCGATTTTCAAAATGAAAACGATTGCGAATATTGCGATTGAGAGTGCGTTAGACAATAGCTTCTCAGAGTAAAGAGTGGGATGATTGTTTCGTAGGTAGGTAGTTTCTTATGTATGTGAAGGAATAGTAATAACCGCATTGTTTGAGTGCTGTCAACATTATCCATATTCAGGAACTTCATGGTTGTGCAATGTTTCAGGTCGTTTGGTTTGGTCGCTGTAAAGAAACAGTCACAACTTCTTTCACACGTCCTTCATTGAACCGACAAATCTAGATTGCTTCAAGCGCGGTGGAAGCCCATTCCATAATACAGACGAAACTAAATACGAAATTAAGATTTTAGTCGTACCTATCACGGAACCCTCCAAAGCACGCTCCGGTTTTTTCAACGTTCATTAATATAAATAAACGTTTGCCAGAAGTTCGTTTAATCTCTTTGTTCGTGCTAATGTCGTCCAAATAGGAAAAAAACTGGTCCATGGCTGGTCAGCCGCCCCAGGTAGTTAGAGCGCTGCGGGGGCGAAAAATACAATTATATTGCCGTATAATTAAAGTCCATTTTATGTTTACATTTTTAATTGACCTGATATATATTGGATAATTATGATCTCTACATAGTATAAAACAAAATCGCTCCCCGCCGACTGTCCCTCTGTATGTACGCTTAGATCTTTCAAACTACACAACAGATTTTAATGCGGTTTCTGAGCGATTCAACAGGAAGGTTTTTTATGTATAATAATGTTTTTAGTTATATTACATGTTGGCCCTCGCTTCGCTTCGGTTTCTGCGATTTTTCTTTAACACATGTACCCACATAATCCAGAATTTATAATATCTACATAATAACCTTTCTCTTACATCACTATCTATTGATAAACGCAAGATCTAAGCGTACATATAAAGGTTAAGATGTCGGGAAGCGACTATGTTCTATACTAACTATGTAGACGATTAGATTTCATTTTAAATCCATCTGTCAAACATCTTTTCTGTCCCGTGACTTGGCCAATAGAAACAATAGATAGATATTAGGGTACTATCTCACACAAATTGACCTAGTCTAGAGTTCAGTTTGGGACTCTAGGCTTAAACTATGGGTACTAGACTAGACAGCGGTAAACATGGTTTACCCTTGTTACGCCTAAAATTATTTAGCAAATTCTTAACTACGTATCCCATATTTTTATTTGGGCAAATTTTCATTTCCCAAATCAACGTTTCGCACTGATATCATTTCCCAACTAATGATTTGATAAATTATTCTTAGACAAATTATTACCTCGGTTTTTTTTAAGATGTCAATTATGTTTTCGTCAAATGTATTGATTGGCATCTCTAGGAGCAGTTTAGTTATTAAGGTCATTAAAAAAAAAAAACATAACCTACATATCTCTGGGAGCGGTTTAGTTTTTAGGGTCTTAAAACAAATAACCCTAACCTACCTATCTCTGGGAGCAGTTTCGTTTTACGGGTCATAAAAAAAATAACCCTAACCTACCTATCTCTGGGAGCAGTTTCCACATAAAATTTGACAATATGTTATTTGCCTTAGCAAATCATTTGCTAGACAATTATTTACCACATAAAATTTGACGTAATAAAATTTTTCAATATAAAAATGTAGTGAAATAAAAAACCTACGATGTAAAATTATGCCAAGGATTGATTTGCCAAATAAAACATCGGCGAAAAGTTGATTGCTAAACGAAATTTGACGAAACATAATTCGGCAAAAAGGCAGTACACCGGTAAACATACTTGTATAGAGAAATACATACTCAAATACACAAAGTCATCCAAGTCTCAGGAACATACATTTGCGGCCATCAGATAAATATTTGCCATTTCCGGAACTCCAACCCGGGACCACTAGCTCGATCGTGGGCAGTCACTACGAACTAGGCTAACAGAGTCGTTGAATGACATTTAAATTTTTCAACGCAAGTAAGGGCTTCATTTTTATTAGGAATTGCCTAGCGTGCTGATAGAATTGCAGCGAACGTGTTAAGTGTTAAAGGCTATAGCCGGATAAGGGAACAAAAAATGCCCCTGGCGTTATTAGCCAATGAGTATATCCTAAGTATTGGTCATAATGACAGTTATTAATCTGCCAAGTTTCATGTCATAATTATTGACAGTTTCCTTGAAATGTCACTTGAAAGTTTTTTTTACTTTTCCAAATATCTTAAAAACTGCTGATCCGTTTCTTTTGTGTTTAACGTATGTTGATAATGGCTTGAAGAGGAATAATTTTGCATAAAACCAGATGTCTCTAGGTCAACATTAACTTGGTATTTTTGGATGTCAAACATTTCAAACTTTTATTTTTGACACTTGTGAATCAGCGACACCTACCATTTTTTGTACACTAATGTGACATCTCTTTCCGTATTAATATATGTTTGTCTCAAATGAATTGGGTTGGAGCAACATGGTGATTTTTTGTTTTGAGTTTACCTGCCTAGTACATCATCAACGTATACGTGTAGACTACGAGTATGTTGATAATATTTGATATAAAATATTCATTGTTCTGCGGATTATTTAAGAAGCTTTTAAGCATAAAAAGGGTGATAATATGATTAATATATTTATGTTGTGCAATAAAGGTTAAAATTAAATACATTATGAATAATAACAGAGAATAGCTAAAAATGCAAAACCTATGTACAGTCGAGTTCGTTAAAATCAACGCGAAAAAAACCAGAAGAAAGCCAAATCTTTATATTATGTTAAGTTTGATGACTGCAAGTGCAGTTTACGATAATGTAAACCGAGGGGCACTAATAAAAGAATAATAATAAATAAATGTATTTACTTACAATTTCAAACACAGAGTCTGTTGAATTTGTATCCAATTCCGAGTCAAGTCGTTTTCCTAGTATATCTTCTATTTTTGTATAAGTACACAGAATAATAAAGGTTTTTTGGGCTACGTCGGCGATTAAATATTTTGTTTATGAGATCTACACGAGTACCTACATGAAGTGTTATTCATCTTAAATTAAGTGTATAAGTGCAAGGCGAAAAGTATTGACATTAAAAAACAAAAGAATCGAACGTCATTGGCATCAAATGTATTCTCGGGATTTGAAGGGATTTTTATAACCAGCCAGCATTAATAAACATCTATCAATAATATTTTTTGTTGTAACCTCTTCAGTACTGCTTTTACAAGAGATGTCACATTAGTGTGAAAAAATGGTAGGTGTCGCTGAAGTGTCCCCCACTTTTCAAACGGTCATTAAAAATGGTTTAGTTATGTAGTTATTTAGTTATGTAGGTTTAGTTATTATATAAAGTTGGTTTCTATTTCTTTGTTTATATTCAGAAGTTAATTGTTTTGGTGTGTGAATAATTTCTATGTCTAAGTTTAGTTTAGTAGATCCGATAAAATGTTTTTTACCCTTTTTATGCTTAAAAGCTTCTTAAATAATCCGCAGAACAATGAATATTTTATATCAAATATTATCGACACACTCGTAGTCTACACGTATACGTTGACGATGTACTAGGCAGGTAAACTCAAAACAAAAAATCACCATGTTGCTCCAACCCAATTCATTTGAGACAAACATAATATTAATACGGAAAGAGATGTCACATTAGTGTACAAAAAATGGTAGGTGTCGCTGACTCACAAGTGTCAAAAATAAAAGTTTGAAATGTTTGACATCCAAAAATACCAAGTTAATGTTGACCTAGAGACATCTGGTTTTTTGCAAAATTATTCCTCTTCAAGCCATTAACAACATACGTTAAACACAAAAGAAACGGATCAGTAGTTTTTAAGATATTTGGAAAAGTAAAAAAAACTTTCAAGTGACATTTCAAGGAAACTGTCAATAATTATGACATGAAACTTGGCAGATTAATAACTGTCATTATGACCAATACTTAGGATATACTCATTGGCTAATAACGCCAGGGGCATTTTTTGTTCCCTTATCCGGCTATAGCCTTTGCATATTGTGTGGTAACCGTTAAAATGTAATATAGAAAATGCGTGTGGGTTATTATTAAATTCAGGGAACCGATTCGTTTCGGACCAATTTCTTTGTGCAAATTCTTATTTAAAAAAAAGATGAATGCAAGAAGGTTTCAGTTGTTCTATAGCTTTTATGTACCTACTTGTGAACCAAAAGTAATGGTGTTTGTATTCGTGTTTTTAAACCGAGTGTTGGAAAATTATAAACTTACTAAATACAAAATTTATTACACCTATACAGTCTGAAACGCAGAACCGATTTTAATTAAATTTGGTAAGGAGGTCCTTATTTATAACCCTAGGGACTGACAAGGCTACTTTACAGCCCGGAAACATGCACTATTCCCAAGGGAAGTGCGATAAACGGATTCTATAAGGACACCTCGCGGGCAGAAACTAGTTGCAATATATTTTCAATTTCCTCCTGTATCAACTTGCTTTTTGTGTAAAAAAATAATCATGCTAATTTGCTGTATACAAACAAATTCTAGTTTAGCCATTGTCAGGGATAAGCAATCAAGAAATCACCGGTAGAAATCCTAACAAAGCGAGGGAAATACGAAATCCGACGATTGGCGACCCCTGCGTCTCGGCAGGGGCGCGCAACTATAAAATCCGACATGTTTACGAGCCTGGCTCCCCCTGCCCCTAACGAGGGGGGGCAAGTCACCAGTGAGTGCGGGCAGCTAGATTAAATTTACTGCTCGTATTTTTTTAAAAGCTTGATATAACGTTTGGACATAAAATGTAGGTAGGCACTTTGTGGGTTTTAATAATATACTAGTACTCCCTCTTTACTGTTTCAGAATAACTGATAGGGCTGGCCGCCCCCTTTCAAACACATTGTGTTTTCATTGTGTTCGCCAAAATTTGCAAATATTCAGAAAAAAATTAAGATGTACGTAATTTTTTTCTGAGAAGTCAATATCAAAAAGACAGCACTAATCAGGATTCAAAATATATTAAATTTTCAATATTTTTATTTGAAAATAAACGAATTGCTAATAATTTCTGTTAGGTTAAATAATAAAAACAACCTCGCGGCTCTCTTCCCTTGCATGCTCCTAAAATCCATAGAGAAATCTTTTGTTTGTTCATTGAGAAACTGACTTTATCGTGTCGGAATAAAGCTGATATTCAGAAACAGCTCAGCTATAGCAAGCTTAAAACGCGTTTCAATTCGGTACAGATTTAAAAAAGACGTGATTTTCCTTAGTTATATCTAGAAGCTTCTAGAAGGATATTTTTAGAGGTTATTGTTGACGTCACCGTTACTGATTGGCTTACTATCCCTAATATCCTTTCTTGGGTTATTAGGTCTACGGGTGGTAGAACCTTGTGCAGGGTCCGTCCGGATCGCTACCACCATCTTATCCATTAACCTACCGCCAAACAGCAGTGTTCGCATTGTTGTGTTCCGGTTTGGGGATAAGACAGCCGGTGAAATGACTAGCATAGAGGCATTCCATCTTAGTCCATAGGGTTGGCAACGCATTTGCAGTCTTAGGATTGCATTGCAGTCTTGTGAATGTGAATGTTTATGGGTCACAGTTTCCACTTACCATCAGGAGACCTGTGTGCTCGTTTGTCTTCTCTACGCCATAAAAAAAAAAGTAATGTATTACCCCTACCAATTCCTCAAGCCTACATAATGTAGTAAGAAACGATTTTAAGCCGTATAAAACGATTGAAGACTGTAAAAGTTGTAAAATAAATAAGCCATAAGCTCTTTTAGCTTCGACCAGCATAGCGTCCTACTCTACCTTCGTCCTGTCACACTCAATAAATGATTCATTGCTTCATAAGTATTCATAACAAAGCCCGGATTTTTGGCGGCAAAACCAAAGACTGTCGCAATCTAGCTAGTGTTAGAAATATGTTTACATTATTTTACAATCATTCGCGACAGTTGTTTATATGTGTTATTCCATCTAAATTCTTTACTCCTATTTTTTCATATCAAGTAATAAAATAACCCGTCGGGTGACTAACAGGTAAAACTTTGAATGAAGCGACTATAGTACCTCATGGAAAGTAACTGTCTACTCCCGGAGAATGTTGAGAAATTAATGATTATCTACTCCTATCACTATCACAAACCAAATAAAATGTCAAGTGCTGCTGTGTGTGCTGACGTGGATTTCGAAAAAGGAATTGCGTCTGTTTCTATATTTTTTTTATTTCGTGGACCTTCTACTACACAACTACCGGTACATCGATAAAAAAAAAAAATTGCGTCAGTTTTATGTTTTGCCGCGAAAGATCCGGGTTCTGCTTATTAAGTATGTTTCTAAATTTTATCAACTCAATGAGGATTACTAGGAAGAAGAAAGATCTGACGTTTATCCCTTGAATTACCATCATCGAAGTTTTTTGTGGGTTCGGACAGAAGGGCCCCCCTTTTTAATTTGTTACGTTAGAGGTTGAGCCCTCTACGGTAGTAAGAATTTTATTGTATTTGACTATTTATATCTATTTGACTCCGTATTTAGGAAAATCAGACAGTGACAGGAAAAAGGTAGAAAAACTCTTGGTCAAAGTTGAAAGTGTTGAATTTTTTATATACATCCACGTGAAAATCGTTTATCCTTATTCCCTCGGTAACTGTTCTATTTTCCGGGATCAAAAGTATCCTACGACTCAAGCTATCTCCATACCAAATTTTATCGAAATCTGTTAAGCAGTTTAGTCGGGAACGTATAACAAACAGACAGAGTTACTTTCACATTTATTATACAAGCTTTTGGCCGTGACTTCGCCCGCTTAGAAGTCGTTTATTGGTGCTCCAAGGACCAATACTGGGATAAAAACCATCCTATGTCCTATTCCAGGACCTAACCTATATGGTGTTCCAGGTTTCATCCCGATCCGTTCAGTGGTTGAAGCGTGATTGAGTAACAAACATACAAACTCTCATTACTTACTTAGAAACGTGGAATAAGCTTGGAATAGTTTATGCCATGCTTTGTCACTTTCGGTCAGATGCAAATGTCACAATTACAGATAAGGACAAAGCATGGCATAAAGCTTATACCACGTTTATAAGTAAGGGGGTTAAAATATTAGTAAGATTAAATAGTATAAATAACTCTAACTGGCAATCCAAGTTTGTTGGTAGATTTGGAAAATAACTGTATAGTTTAGCAGGTTGTTACTCTTAATAATTGGTGTAAGCATGCAGTGGTGCCAACTGCGCGGCTCTCCATTGAAGTGCCCGTTTTAATTGCGTTGTGTTGGCTACACACTGGCGCTAAAGTTGGTTTGACTCTAGTTGTCACTGTTTACAGTTAAAAATGCTGTCTTTTCCGTGTGAATTACAGATTTACCTATTGTTTTCTAGTTGGAGAAATGATCTAGGAGAGATTTTTTAAAACATTTCCATTGAACCGTTGTGAAGTTGGTTTTACTGTGCGTGATCTTGCAAAATAGAGTAACTTAGGTAGGTAACTATTTGTAATGTCAGATGGATTTGCAAAGCTTTACTATTCAAACCAAAATTGCTAGTTTTCTCTGTAACACCGCATTTTTATCCAAGACAAAGCTGTGTCAACGGATATTTCACCACGTGATCGTTACTTGCGCACGAGTCTTGTAGCTCGCTTCTCGATCTTGTCGATCCAATGGTGGCCATCTCTTTCATTCACCATATCAAATGTAAGAAATGTGAGATCCATTTTTGGCAAACATGGCCAAGTGAAGTACTGCCATAACTACCACAATATAAACAGGTTGAAATAAATATAATTCGCGGGTAGAATGACACTCGTCGTAGTGTGGACTAGGGAATGCAAATAACCGGTTATAACCAGTTTTAACCGGTTATTTACATATAGAAACGGTTAACCGGTTAAATGGCATTCCCCAGTGTGGACTCAGCTCAACATTACTCCGGGTGCTAACATTGGCTAACTCGGTCTGTCGCTCCCGATTAAATTAAAACTAAACGCATGGCTCATTTATTTATACGACCGGCTTTAAATTTTAAAGTAATTGTATTTTGTTTCGTTGCAGGTTTCCATGTTGCTGTTGGAACCGAAGGTAGGATTATACAGCATGTAGCAAAACGGTTTAGAGGGTACGGTCACGAGAGTTTATTTGGGACCCATTTCAAGAAAAATATGTTTGAAGTCGTCAATGTCATTAGAGATGTCAAGTCATTTGTAACTTTAAGGAAAAGCAACCTTATTGTTGTAGAATGTCAGATTGACTTTGGACCTAAGGTGGGTCCCAATTAAATCTCGTGACTGTACAACATTATTTTTTTTGTTTTTAATTTGGATAACAATAAAAAAAATAAGATTGATTTACACCTAGTGTAGGAAAATGTATTACCTACTTCAACAACTCTTTCATGACGCATACGTGACGTCATCAATATGTACAAAAAACAAATGTGGGTGCTGAAAAGGTAAGGCTTCTAATACGATCATAAGCTATGCCTATATTAATATAAATATGAATGAATATGAAACTAATTATTTCTCCTACATCACATACACAAATATGAGTCAACCTTCGACTCGAGTTAAGTCGGTTTCGGTGATACAGGGGGTTATTCGTTATTATTTTTGCCAGTTCTAAACTACAGATAATATTCTAAATCATCTACATCTACGTATATACGGGGTGGTTATCCTCTATTTGGAAACTTAATTGAAGATGACGTCTGCTATTATAAGTGCATGGCGGGTTCGCAGCCGATATGGTTTTGACCGTCGGCGACCTTTGCCAGGGTTGCCAAAGGTTGGCATGTCTATGCATGCCTGACCTTTAAGTTACTTTAAGCTATTTTAGGTTAGAAACGGTCTTTTAGTGCGATGGTCGATGTGAACCTTCGTGTTTGTTCTCTCATATGCGAGTCTACCCGAGTCAAAGCGAATCCGGAAGACTGAGAGCAATCGGCTGATTTTCCTAAACATTGAGTTATGTAAAGTGTGGTGACAAGACAGAAAGAAGTATTATTTAACTAAAATAGGATTATGTTATTGCACTAGCTGTTGCTTGCGACTCCGCCAGCGTAGAAGTCATTTATTGCTCTTCCCTCTATACTCCATGTACTTTATTTATTTACTTACGTAGTAGTAGTTGCCGGGTTAGAATAGTGCCACTCCATATCTTCCCGTGGATGTCGTAAGAGACGGCTAAGGGAATAAAGGCGTATAGTATTGTTAGGCGATGGGCTTGCAACCTGTCACTAATACACTGGTAAACATCTTAGCCTAAGTGTGCAAAATGTGGTTACAGAATTATCAACAAGTTTTTAGAGTTGTTGGTAATTCTGTAGCTCTGCCTACCCCACTCTGGGAATAAAGGTGTGAGTTTATGTATGTATGTATGTAAAGATCACAGTGAATTTACAGTAAATACCAAAGCACTTACAATTTAACTTACAAATAAATCTATTTTGCGTAAATACACATGCCACTTATCTGCAAAAATATCAGTGTCCTGGACCTTGTCCAGAAGACCATTGAAGAGGGTTAAAGCTCTCGGTGTAGGAGCGTTAAGCGCGTGCGCATTCCCGCGGGAAAGGCCAACATTCGGTTTTTCTCCTTTTGAGCTTTCCCGGGGCTTAAGCTATGGTCATATCAAACTTTATTGAAATCGGTTTAGCGGTTAAGCCGTGAAAGCGTTACAAACAGACAAAGTTACTTTAACATTTATAATATTAGTTAGGATTTATGAATAAGGGGTTTAGCTTCATTGTATATAAAAAGTGCAAAAAATGAACTTAATGGAATTAACCAATACATAATGTCAGCTCGTGAGGTTTATTTATTGAATAAATTATTGAATTTGACACATACTTTTTCCACAAGTTTTTATAAGATAAAAAAGATAAAAGACATTTATTCGGTAAGTAGGCCGCACGGGCACTTTTACACATCAAGAATCTACCAGCGCTTCCCAAGAGGAGACACTGCTAAGAAGAAATGCCGCAAGAAGCTCAGCAGTCAGTCATTTTTAAATTACAATGGTACTACTTAGTCTAGAATTATATAAAGCTATAAATATTAAATTTAATATAATAGCAACATGCGTAGATCAGCGAGAAAACATGCCAAAAATCTTACGAGAGATAGAGGGAGAAAAAGGAGAAAAATAACAGAAATCCACCTACTTATATTTGTAATATTTGTATATAAGATGGTGCAAGATGACCACATAAAAGTTTCGATACGTTTTCCTACATCAACGGTAAGGAACGTAAGAACTGTAGTATATTCTTTCTTATTTGTTTATTAAGAGCCAGCCCTGGAGTCACTCGGCATAATGCACGCTAATGCAGTTAGTCGGCGCAATTGCTTCGATAGTTAGCAAACATTTGTAACTGATATCGTTTGAAACTATTCAAGCTTTCGAATAACGTTGGTCTTATAGTCTATCCTTTGTGGGTCTTTATCGTCGCCATAATTATCTTATAGTGTGGCATAGGTCATAATGACCGCAACATTTTTTTTAAAGAAAATAAAATTAACATAACCTAGACTTGTCTACATGTTATATATTTAAGAAATCCTGAATAGTTTACACTTGCAGTGATATAGAAATTATGACTATTAATAATTATGTCAACAATTATATTATGAGCATTAAAAAATACATATAATGTGGGCTCGCTTCTTTTGTATGGTTTTCGACAAATTCAATTTGTCAATTTGATTCGGCGGAATGTTGGCGACATTAAGGAATAAAAAAAAATTAGACTGTAACTTATGCGTCGTGAAGTAACAATTACACAATCATCAATATATCTTAATAGTTTTTTGTTATGGTCGTATGCATAATTGCTATGTAGGGTCTACATGTTCGTATTCTATCTACTGATATAGGGTGATGATAAATGCAAATTCAAAATTCAAATTCAACCTTATTTATTTCGGGTTTCCCCATATAATAATTAGTAAGGTTCCTTATTGCATATATTAGTAGACTTCATTTACAATATCAACTTTAATATTGGCCAAAAAAAAAACACCATTTTATAATTTTGATGTCACAATTTAGTACGAATTATAATAATAACATAATTGAAATCTAACCCTTACTCTACTTTATCATACCGATGCCAATCTTAAAGTGCTGTGTAATCTTAACACTGTTTTCATTCATGTGTATATGTCGCTACAAATCCTATTAAATAAAAGGTCCGTCTGTTCTTAAATTATTGACTCGTATGTACGCTTTCGCGTGGAAATTTCCCTCCCGCATTAGTAAGAATGGGTTTATCTCCATTTAAACTTCTTAATGGCTTATTACACTAATAAAGCAAAGTTTCAAGTTTGCTCAAGCATATCATACGAGTGGGCTTGCTGCCTGAGTCACGGTTATTGCCTGGTATTATCTTCGCAAAGAGTATTCAATTTGCAAGTCAAGTGATTGGATGATAATTTACTTAATTTAAAAGCGATTCAATCAAGGATTAGGAGAAAATCTCACACGCATTGATCTAGTCCTAAACTAAACTAAGACAACAATGTACATTAGGCATTTCAAAGTAGAATTGATGAGTAGAGAAATATACAACATGTTACAAACATACCCAAAAAAAGTGAACCCTAGCTGCCATCTCAGTCATAGAAGTTGTATGGAGGCTTCTAAACAAGCTACATGTTCATGGTAATGTGTGGCTGGCAACTTTACGCATCATGCTCTAACATACGAAGTAAGATTAAGATAGCACACCGGCCACAAATTGCAGCAAAACATGGCTCGTTCAAAAGTCTCACATGACTCAGATGACAGCTTGAGTAAATAAATAATTATGAGGGGACAATGTCAGACAAATTGACTTAAACTAATCTCTAGTCTTGTATTAAGTAAGAGTACTAACACTACTAACCAAGCAGAAGCAGCTGTACTAGTACTTGTACACATACATACATACATACATAAACTCACGCTTTTATCCCCAGAGTGGGGTAGGCAGAGCTACAGAGTTACCAACAACTCTAAAAACTTGTTAATAATTCTGTAACCACATTTTGCACTTTTAGGCAAAGATTTTGTGTGTTGCGTGTACTTGTATTAGTTCATCATCAATCAATCATACCTACTTGTGGTTTTTGGATATGGTTTTTTGTATTTGTAGTCATAGCGTCGGAACCCTACACATCTCAGCATGGTCCCGAAAGTTCTTGCCCGGTTTTATTATTATTCTGTTTACTTCTTTTGAACTTTTTTAGTGACCCTTAACTTTTCCCCAAGTTGAGCTAACTTCCTCCACAAACTTACTGGAGCACTTTCCTAATTACTTGTGCCCAGACACTCGGTGTAAGAGTAGCAAGCACTTCTGGACATGTTTCCGCTTTAATCTTTAAGTAGGGGACAGATTCTATCCAACGTGTAATTAAATTTATGATAGTATAGCGTGAAAAACATGGACGTGTATTTTTTTATATAATTGAGAGGTTTGGTTACCCGCTTTGGATATTTTTGGGCTTTTAAAATTTTATGAATAATAGTAAATACTTATTTTATTGACCTTTAAGGAAAAGTTTAATTCTACGACAATTTAAGAAAATTGAACACTGGAAAAGGGCCGAATCTTGAGTACCCGAAACCGACGTGCGTGCATGACTCGATGTATGAATGTGGAAGAAGCGAAATAAATTTGTCAAGATCGTAGAAAGTGGAAAGAAGTGCTCTCTGCCTACCCCTCTGGGAAACAGGCATGATTTAATGTATGTATGTATGAACACTGTTGAATGAAGAAATTGTGGTAGGTACTATCAGGTACTATCATCAATAAGGTTCACTAGTGGTCAGTTGACAATAATGCTTTTAGTACGTAGTCAGTGATTTCAATGAAGACACCATAAATGACCCAAAATCCTAACAACGTTTGATTAATGGTAATTTAAACATGCTACAGTTTTATAATTCAGAATTTCAGAAATGGAATCGGAAACAACGGACGGTGCTGAAAGGATCCGCCATATTGGGAGCGGAAACGGAAATCATTGTTTGGGCGGCGCGAAATCTAGCTTTTTTAGCTTTTTTATCGTAGCCTCGCTGCGTATAATTGCGCTTTTTCTATTGATAGGATTAAATCCTTAGATTAAAGGATTAAAGCAGCTGGTTGTAAAGTTTAGTGCATTATTATAGGATATCTAACTGGTTAAATAGAAGAGATACGTTAGTCTTATGTCGATGTATGGAGATGATAGTTTTCCAACCACAAAGTTAAGACTGCGCCGAGCGTACGCCGGATGTACAGTGGCGCCCTCATCACTATTATTGTGTTTTCTAATTAACTAAAGTGTTTTCTTGAAATTGGTCGGTAGTTTTTTGTATAACAAATGAAAACACAACTTATAGGGTATATCACATACTCGTAGTTTAATAACAATTCACCTTAGACTTATCAACTTAACGGAAAAAAGTGGCCACCAGTGGTTAAACTGACTACTGAAAGGGTAATTGTTATGAAAGTTTGTTACGTACCCCATAAATTGTGTTTTTACTTGCGCTATAATAACCTATCGTCTGATTGCAAGGAAATTCTTTAGTTAATTAGAAAACACAATAAAAGTAATGAAGGCGCCACTGGACGCTCAACGTTTGCTCGGTGCAGTCGTAAGTTTGTCGCGAGGTCTCCAACTAAAGGCAATTGCCAAGATGCATTACGCTAACTAGCTTTTCTATTCGTTTCGTTTTTAAACCAATCGCGTCGCTGGTAGATCACGTGCAATTTTCGTGTCACGTGATCTACCAGTGACGCTATTGGTTTATAACCGGGCAAGAGCATGTCGGACCATGCTCAGTGTAGGGTTCCGAAGCCGTAACGACAAACACAAAAAATTATCTCAAAAATCAACATGTTTGAAACAATTTTCTATTTAAAGTTATTTGGCGCTGTCTTAGATGATTTTTAGTAGGTATAAACCCGTTAATCGCCTGTATCTCAGGAACTAATCATGTCTACTTAGCCGTGATAATTTTCCTTTAAAATTCGTTATATGCGCTTTCGTTGAAGATTTTTTTCAGATTTTTAGTACTTGTAGTTTTGGCTGTAGGGGGGGGGACACTTGACTCTAACAAAAAATAGCGCTTTAAAGCTTAATATTTCATAAACGGATCCCTTAATCGAAAAATTGTTTTCATAAACCCGCAATATTTTTGAAAGACCTATCCAACGACACCCCACACTATGGGGTAGGCAAGAAAAAAAAAGACATCCCCACGTTACGTGTAGGGGAGGTGCATTAAAAAAAAAAATTTTTCAAAATTTTATTTTACCACTTTGTTGGCTTGACTAATATGTACATTCATGCCAAATTACAGCTTTCTAGTACTATGAGTCTCTGAGCTAGACTGGGGACGGACGGACGGACGGACGGACGGACATGGCGAAACTATAAGGGTTCCTAGTTTGACTACGGAACCCTAATAAAAACGAAACGAATAGAAACGCTACTTCAAAGGTTCTGGCAGAATACCAGTGCTGCGGGTTCCGCAGTTTTATGCTGAGCCAGCGCCTTTTTTTCGCAGCATCACATGGCTCTTTTTCAAACGTAATGGATTACTTACTTTTCTTTATAAATTACATTTTAGTGTTATGTTATTTATTAAGTAGTTTTAACTGGTTATTTGCATTTTTTGTAATTTTGATTTGGCTTTATCAGCCATGTGCATGTTTTGTGAAAAATAAAGATGTTTATCTATCTATCTATCTATCTATCTAGTTAGCGTAGTGCATCTTGGCGAGGGCCTCGGAGCCACTAGTAGAATAGAAGGACTGGTATTGCAAATGGCAACAGGGTAGATACCGTTATAGTTTATTTTAGACCAGTCGGTGTAGAATCGATACCCGGCGCATAGACTAAAGCAGCGACCACATCAATGCTTAAAAAACGGTGACGGTACGAAATCGCAGTGACGCGTCGTATTAGCACCGTTTTTGACGCATACTCTCCACACAGGTGCTCAAAATTCGCAGACGGTGCGTAAACAAAAGAATGTGTCACAGTAATAACATGGCGTCAAATTTGACGTACCGTGATATATGCAACGTTAAGCAGCGGTGTGGGGAGCGTGCGTCAAAAACGGTGCTAATACGACGCGTCACTGCGATTTCGTACCGTCACCGTTTTTTAAGCATTGGTGTGGTCGCTGCTTTAATCCGATACGAGTTGCTGCTAAGTACATATTCACTGTTAACTGACCATTAGTGAGCCTTATTGTAAGGTGACAAGATTGAAAAATGGTCAGTTAAATGTGTTCCTTATTGTACGAGTATCTTAACGAGTATAAAAATTTTAGGCGCTATTGAATAAGTAATTGTTTTAGTTTTTCTCGTGATCTTTTGTTTTACGTGAAACCAAAATCTTATAATTATGCTACGTGTTGAATAAATAATTTTTGTGGAATATTAATCATATTTATTCATAAATTCATAAATTTTATATTACACGTCAGCTTATTTGTTTAATTGTAAATAAGAAATTCTTACTTAAAAGAGAAAGAACAAAAATAATTAAAAATCAATAAAAAAAAGTCACATAATATTGTATACTTAATAATAATCTGCTTAGTCAACATGAGCCTTCTAAAAAATTGTGATAATTTAATGAACATAATAATTATAACATAGGGGTCATTAGCTACAACCGCCATTATACGTGTTTAAATGTAAGGAACTCGTTGAAATTGTATTATTAAATATAATTAATTCTCAATATTGTGTTGGCTACCCTGTCTTGTCTTCCGATAATAAGTTAGTAAACCGAGTTGCGTATACATGCTTTAATTTTATTTATTGTTAATTTCAATACCGCGCACTCTGTCTCGAAACACTTATTTTTAATACTACATCCAGTGTTGTCACATCTAATTTCTTCAAATTGGTAGAACAGGATCGAAAAATTAGTACATATTGGTAGAATTTGAAATGAAAATTAAGTAGATCTACCACCCGGTTTTAAATGATTAAAAATGCGTAGAAAATGTTCAAAATTAACACTAAAGTTACCCAAAATGCCGCGAAATGCTTTGCTATCTGTCAGTGTCAGCTGTCACTCACCGACAGCTTCTCATTTTTTTTATGTCACCTCAAGCACAGAACGCTTTCCGTTTTAATTGCTGAACAGGCTAAATTCGATAGCAAGTAACGTTTCGTTACACGCATGGAAAAATGTTTACAAACATTTTGAAAAATATCAAAATTAGGTAGCTTGGTAGATAGGTATAGACAGGAGGCAAATTAGGTAGATCTACCAAAAAGTTGGTAGATGTGACAACACTGACTACATCTACTATAGTCCTCTCTAGCTCATTATTGTGTAGTTTCAAACGAGCAATAATTATAGGATGAAAAAATCCGTAATATGTAGTCTTGGTAAATTCCCATAGAATTTCCGAAATAGAAGCTAAGGAACTTTCAAATTATTGTTCTCTGTAAGGTTCTCAACATAAAAACAGAACAGACTTATAAATTTAAAATTCGAACAACATAGGAACTGTAAACTTTAAAACAATTGTTCTCTATAATGTATTCAACATAAAAACAGAACAAATTGACTTATCAGTTTAAAATTCGAACGGCTCCCGTGTTACTTCGCAAATGACTTCGCGCGTTATTCAGCGCTCGACAGTTTGCACAAATATTTTTCGCTCTGAAATATTTTCCACTCATAACGGGCCGTGTTTCCCGTTTTCAATGCGTGGCGAAGGAGTCATCAAGTGGCAGTGTCTATTTTCTAACTAGGGATGGGAAGCGGTACTAAGTATCGATAAAGTTTTCTTTTACTTTTTTGGTGTAATTCTTGTCGATGTAAATTAAAACCTTTCATTTTCTCCGATTCCAGACTGTTTCAAGTTTAATATAATTGTTTTAATTAAAGTATTCTTTGCCCCTTTCTGTCAAACTCAATCATAATGACAAGTAAGGACAGACCATATTTCAAGCACACTTAATTTACTGCACGTCGATAAATAAGAGGAAAGTAAATATGCAATTTCCAATAAAGCTGAACTAGGACTTCTCATCCCATTGATTGCTATTTTAAACAAAAACAGAAATTCTTGTTCTGTTCCAAGCACCTTAATAGAGTTAGACAAATAAAATCTCTGATGGAGTAATTTAAATAAAGAATTCTACACAGTAAAACCTTATTGTTGACGTGTTTCCGTAGCTTCAACTAAACGTTTTGATAGCTCTTTACTTGACAGTAATGGCGGTCGAGTCTAAAACAATACCTACCATTAAATGTCAGAAACAGTATGTTTTTACCGAGTTGAATAGAGGCCTAGTAGTGTATATAACCAAATCAAAAGACCCTCTTCCAGATTAAAACAGGTTTGTCTGTTAGTTATTGACATGAGAAAAGAATGCAAACGTGTAATGTGAGATACAGAATTAGCATGCGGGGCTGGTGAATGCATGCTATTTGCATTTTCAATCTAGAGTCACTGTGATTTATTTTATTTCTTACCTAAGGGAATACTTGTAAGTTTCTTATTGAATTACAATTTCAGTGTTGAGATTAAGCGCCGGTATAAAGGTTAACCCCAGAGGTTAATTGGTGTGATGGAAAAAAAATTACCCACATTTCATACGTGTCACACTTATACGAAGCTGTTTTTAAAATAAGTCATGGAATTGAATTAAGACGAGACGTTGACTATTAGGATGGTACGTGTTAAAAAAGCGAGCATTATTCGTTAAAATTACACCGAGCGTCCAGTGGCGCCCTCGTTACTATTATTGTGTTTTATAATAAACTAAATTATGGCCTTGAAATCAAAGGATGCAAATGAATACACAATTTATATGGTGTATTACTGAACTATGAGTAACTTGACGGAAAAAAGTGGCCACCTTGTGACGTTCGGTACCATCTGAAGTGGACTTTGTTTTTCAAAAGAAACAACCGAGTATCAACAATTATTATTTATTTAAAGTTCGGGTCGTGAAGGTTAAAAAGGCCGGGTCTGGTTCCGCTGTCGTAGGACGGTACTCCCCTGCAAGGTGGTTGAGGCTGCTAGGTCTTCGGGAAGGCAGCAGGAGTGAGAGATGCACCCGGGCCGGGAAGTGCCGGCAGGAGTTGGCTGGTGTCTTGCGTTTTAATAAAAATTCCCAGACTCGAAGGGTAAAAGTGACACCCTGTGAATAGAAGGGCACAGTAAGATTCGGTTTAAACTCCCTCCGCTGATAGTGATTCTCTGATTAGGGTGCATTGGGAGAAACCGAAGGCAGTTGGTGTAAGTGTTCACTATCAGAACGGTGGTAAACAAACTAAGAGAGCACAGGCAGTGAAGTAATACTATTAAGCACTAATGTGGGTTAATAAAGATAATTAAAAATGGAAATTATATCAAACTACAACTATGAAATGCAGGGAAATGATTATTTTAAAATAATCATCCTGTAATCTAAATATTTAATAATTCATATCAGCACATCATCTACGCAAAGGCGTTCATAGCGAACATAGGCTAGGTGACATTGTAGGTTTTAGAAAAGCACTAACTTAAAGCTAAAAGCACTGATTATAAATAAAAAAACCTTGTTCAACTCACCCTTATCGGGGTCCGAGATATCACTTACAATTTACTTATGTGAAACCAAAAACGTTGGAAGTTAACAAAGTTCTAACGCCGCGAAGAAAATATAATTTAATTACTTTCTTAAAAGTTTTATGGCGGCGCGTATGAGGACACGAAACTAAGCCGTGAACGCTCCGACATAGGTGTGCGGTCGCTGGCGTTTGCAAGGGAATTGCCTGGCGGCGCGAGCGCTACCCGAAATTTCGGAATTAAAATAACGCGACGAGTGAAGTGTAGAACGCTGACTACGTAGATGATTAAATATTATATTAATATTTATTATTTTAATTTAGTTATTCATTTTATTATTTGATTATTAGTTTTTATATGTTTGATGACTTAGGATTATTTAGTAGAATTCATTTCCTTTATTATTATTAATTTTTTTTTTTTTTTTAATTGAACATTTTAAGGAAATTAGCTAAATATAATTATATCATCTACATAAACATGAACGTGCAACGTTACAACCTTCGTGGCGTAATCAAAATCAAAATATTTGTTCAGTAAATTGGCCACATACGGGCTCTTTTACACGTTGGTAATGAGTGAATCTACTAGCGCTTCGGACAAAACCGTCATTGTGGAAAGCGCTGCAAAAAACTCCAGCAGGAGTTCGTTTTTTTAACATGTGTAGTTTTAAGACATATGGAGGTTTTTTGAAATGGTTCACTTCAATTTTTTTTATCGATATCTTCGTGCCCGTCACTACGTCATCGTCATCGACTAGTCGCCCCGGCGCCCTGCCATGAATACTGGAGCATTCTTTTGTACAACTATCTCTTACTTACTGCGCTATGCATATCCGCAAGAATTTGTATGAAAATATTCCGAACGGCTCCGCATATCAATGCGCATATTGATTGGGAGGATCGGGATTTGTTTATTGGATTTTGTATGGGTTGGATTTGAGTGGTGACGTAAATAAGGTTACGTATTTTGAATCAGAATAGTTGTTACCAGTCGAATCAAGGCCACGAGGGTTTCTTGCGAATATTCGGGCGTTTCAATCGCCGTTATTGTTGTCTTCAATATACATACATACATTAAATCACGCCTGTTTCCCGGGGGTAGGCAGAGACCACTTCTTGCCACTTGCTACGATCTTGACAAATTTCTTTCGCTTCTTCCACATTCATACATCGAGTCATGCACGCACGTCCGTATCGGGTACTTAAGATTCGGCCCTTTTCCAGTATTTCACTGATTTGACTCGAAAAAGTACGCCTAGGTATTGACGAAAATAATGATAACTACCAGCAACTTATGATGTCAAAATCAACGGGCCGGGGGTGGTATCCATTCCATTTAAAATAACAAAAAGTTTATAAAGTTAATCTTGAATGATATGCGAAGGCAAATTACGGTTAAAACGCTGAATTCTGGGGACCTAGTGACAAAGGGTATAAGTCGACTTAACTTGTTCTGCAAAAGGGTATATTGATAAACCAAATAAACTAGACTTAAACCCTTTTTCACTTGATCTTCAAGAGACTTACACCCTTTTATCACTAGGACCCCAGAATGATCTTGATCACCCTTGTGGACATCGATGGTGGGATTCTTTACCCGACTACGGTGAGGCAAAAAGAAGGGTTGTAAATTAGCAGTCTATGTATGTTTTCATGTTTATCTGTTCCATCGTAACATAGGCACTTAGGCACGTCATCATATAAGGACGAGAAGTTGTGTCTATTCTAACTCTGATAGATAGGTATCAAACGGTATTATATTTTATAAAGCATTACAATGTTCTGAACTCGTTTTTTATATCTTCTGTAGTCGAACTTCGTTTGCACTTTTAACGTAACTATGTATACGTTTTATTGCGTTTAATCTATAATGACGCGTTAACTTAATTCGGAAAAGTTGATGTTGCACGATTACGTAGATGTATTCTTTGTGTCACGGAAAAGGCAAACGAACACATGGGCCAACAGCCCCCTATTTCACCCTGACAATGACAGGTGACAGGTGACATTTCACATGGCGCAGCTGATATGAATCCCAGCTTCTTAACGTTGCAATGTATTTCGAATTGTCACCAGACACCTGTCATTGTCGAGACAAGGGACCGATGGTAAGTAGACTTTAGCGTCGTAGCGGTTGGATGAGGGAGGCCCAGAATCGAGGCAGTTGGTGAGCCATTATAGATACCTGACTCCAGCAGTAGACTGATGATGATCATGATTATGATGATGATGATGAAACCGTGCAAATATGCAGTAGGTTTTTCAGCCATATTAAATTTGATTAAAAATACTTTTTATCGAATAACCAGCTCGGTGAAAGTCGTCTCCTATTCTGATTTTAGACTATTCGTAGTTTGAAAACAATTTAAAATATTCATTTATCCAAACAATTCTTCTAAACAAATTCTAAATTTGAAAATCAAAGATGGCGGGCGCAGCTGGGCGCGCTTTTTCCGCGCCCTTTGTTCCCGCCAGAATGTTAGTGTTGCTAGTTTTTTGTCCCTGGATTGATGGACCATTGTGTTGCCGTTCGCAAAAATTCCGGCGTCGAATAATTGACAAGCTATGCGACCTTTTTGCTTTTTGCTACGTATTGAATCGTTAGCGGATTAGAACCTTTTTTGGGCTCGTCTGAATTGTTTTACTTCGCTATTTGCAGTCTCTATACGGTCTTGTTTGAAATGAAATAACTTTTCCTCGTTTTTTGGAATACGTTGATGAATGGATGCACATGCTGACTAGCACCATCAACAAGGTTTACAAAAACCTTGTATACTATAGCATCAACCATGTGATTGCGATACGTAAGCAAGATGTGATAAAATTTAATCAAAATGGAATAGAGGCCCAGGCGAGTCAATTCGTCCTAGTTTTCCAATGTCATCAAAGAGTATTTTTATGGTTTGTTGGCGTTATTAGGAATAAACAGGAACGCAAAATGGCGTCCCCGAGCAATCACTGATTTGGAAGCGATCAAAACCTCATTACTGCGGCCCTTAGAGAAATCTGCTGTTTCTAGGAGAAATACTTACGTAGGCGAAAAGGTATTGGGACTATTGGGATAGAAGATATCTATCGATGTAAAAGAGAATATGTACCACATGTAGCTAATTTATTTTTGACAATTGAGCCATCTTATACTTTGATCACCGGTCAAGCAGCCGTGTTAACATTGGTGAGTTCCGGTGTAAGAATAAGACAGCCGGTGAAAATACTATCCTAGGCATACCATCTTAATAGAGATATCTTATCGCCACCCTCGAAATTGGTACCGTTGACGAGTTCCGTTTGCCATCTGTGGTCTTCATCAGCAGTTTCACTTCAACAAATTATACTTATCTACTGAATGCAAATGTTGGACTTGTTAATAAAAATATTGAAACAGTTATATGTATGCCAATAATATTTGAGGAGTTCTCTCAATTCCTCACGGATCCCCTCATCAGATACCCTATCAAACAAAAAAAAAAATTTTTGAAATCGGTCAATGATGGCCAGAGAAATCGGCGAACATACATAATAAAAAAAACACAGTGGAACATAAAACCTCCTCCTTTTTGAAGTCGGTTAAAAAATGTCAGTTGTCTCGGTTAACATTGACTTTGACGTATATAACAAGTTGAGTTAAATACGGCCCTTAGGATTGCAGTTTTGAGACTGTAAGCTTAAGAATGCAAATGTCTATGGGTCTTAAATAACACTTACTATCAAATTAGCCTGCGCTCGTGACCTATCTCATTAAAAAAACCATGGGCGTCTTGCTCTAGCTTACTAAAGTTACTTTGACTAGAGTAGGATAAACCGCTGTTTGCTGCCACTTTTATATGCTACTGAGTCATATTGAAATGACAAACCGCTGCTATAGTAAAGTTGTCAAATGTAATATAACTTCAAGTTTTTGATTAAACAAATATTAGATACCCAAGCTATTTGCAACCTGTCACTAATACACTGGTAAACATCTTCGCCTAAGTGTGCAAAATGTGGTTACAGAATTATTAACAAGTAGGTATTTAGAGTTGTTGGTAATTCTGTAGCTCTGCCTACCCCACTCTGGGAATAAAGGCGTGAGTTTATGTATGTATGTATGTAAGTTTTTACTTATTTTCTGTGAACTTTGGTTGTGATCATCCAAATATAACCTAAGAATCGGATGGTATGGCTTATCCGTAAAATTTTAAATAATAGGGAAGTCTCCCAACGGCCGGGTCGGCGCGTGACCTGACTGGCGACCAGTGTTATCCCGCCATTATTCAAGCAGGGCTGCCAACACGCGGGGGAAATATTCTGTGTAGGATTGAAATACAGGCATAGCATAGCACCTTAGGAGCGAGAGTTTACAACGCTTTGATGTACTACTATCGCTTAAAGTTTTGGGATTTAAAGATAGTTAAGAAATTGTAAAAAAATCTGCGATATGTTATGACTATCAATAATTATGTCAACAAAGATTTATGGGTTATGATCACAAAATCTTATGGGGATCAACAGCTTCTCAAGTCGAATACACAGATACAATTCACTCTTTTCGCGTCCGGGGTTAAAAAGAAGTGACAGTTATAATATTTTCAAGTGGCAACCACCATATTAAGCAGCCATTATTGTCTAGAATCACGTAGCCAACCAAACCAAATATTTTTACGCAACATTGCGAATTAGATTTTGTTTACTATATGTTCAGTAGGATCTCCAGTAGGTTAGAAAAATATAAGGGGTCGGAATGTCTGCCGAAGTGACAACCCTGAGCGCTCAGGTATTTCCGCCCCGTCTTGAATGCAATGCCTGTCCTGATCTAAATTGTTTTTTAATCCGTATGCCATTGTTCTGGATACCAATAATACTTGTTTATCCGAAAATAGCATGCGAGTTGCGGAATATTTTGGTCTCGTAAAGCATTTGCCTGCTGAGCAATTAAAATTTTATTTTTGCAATCTTTTTTTTTTCAATGTTTAGGTTTACTGACCCGCTTTCAGTGCTTTTTCGACATTTTATTTTTATTATGGTGTTTGACGTTTAATAAGGCTTTTTGGACCTAAATAACTCAACGGCCACAACGTTGTACGTAAATATGAATTATTAAAGAAAATAAGTTGTGATCATTGAAAGAAAAAGAAAACATTTATTTGCTTACATCTAACACAAGTATAGGTAGAAGAACAAATTAAAAACAATAACATAAACAAAAATATCTCAACTAGTGCCAAACGGAGAAAAATGGTTCCTGCCCAGCATGCTACTAGTTTTAAGGCTAGAGCTGGTCCCAGGAACCATGCAATGAAAAATGCCTGGTAAGTATAGATTTTCTTGAAATGGGCTATCATTTTTTTTTTATAGCAAGTCTAATCTTACAAAACAAGCTTTGACTGCTCCTGCAGCACCGTATGACGGAGGAGGCTATTATAGCCAACTTGGAGGACGCCCGCTCCCACTGTTTTCGATTTTCTTAGTGCACTTCTATAGTTAGTCCTCATAAGGAACCTAGGAGCCAAATTTGGAATCTCTGGTTTGGGCGGTGCGTGGGCGGTGATATGTCAGTCAGTCACGCAGTCAGTTTCTTTTATATATTTGACACTCATCTAGAGTTGGTTTACCTTTTTCACGCCATAGTAGACAAGTACGTTGTGCAGGGTCCGTCCGGATCGCTACCACCATCTTATCCATTAACCTACCGCCAAACAGCAGTGCTCGCATTGTTGTGTTCCGGTTTGGGGGTAAGACAGCTGGTGAAATGACTAGCATAGAGGCATTCCTTCTTAGTCCTCAGGGTTGGCAACGCATTTGCAGTCTTAGGATTGCATTGCAGTCTTGTGCGTGCAAATGTCTATGGGTCACAGTTTCCACTTACCATCAGGTGGCCTGTGTGCTCGTTTGCCTTCTCTATGCCATAAAAATAAACTACGCATTATATGTTATGCGTCGGTATAAGTAGTCAAAAATTGTGTAATGTACGATGTTCGACTTCAGGGCTTATAGTCTTCTAACACCATGTAGCGTGTGACATGTTATGGTATTGTTTTTGCCTCGGCCGCCATCACGGTCAAGTAAATAAGAGCTATCGTAACGTTGACAATACGGTCACCTGTCAAACGCAATACGATATGTTTTTACCCTGTAGAATAGAGGCCCAGAGTCTAAAGGCTTATAGCAAGATCTGTTTTGTTCCACCGTCTCCATTGTACCGACATATTTGGCAAAATAAAAAGGAAAATAAGGGTACGGCAAATAAAGCGGATTATAAAGGAGTTGCCGCGTCTAGGTACTGTCGGGCTCGAAAGCTTTTAACACAACGTGGCTTATTCAAAGACAATATAGAGACAATTAATTTGTCTTTTTTCAAACTTGTATATGGAAAAATCGTCACTAAGGAACAACTTAATCGATTCGTCATTAACTGATTCTGAGTGCGATCGTAAGATAGGTACAACATAAGCACATCCAATGCTAACTGTCCGAACACTGTATTCTTGCAATAAACGTCTGTGTCTTTGTCACTTACCTAAAAATTGCAAATATATGGTATCCTTCTCAGTCATGATAGATTTTAGTCAGATTTTTGACAGAAAAGGCTTCTTATTTTGGTCTCTGATTTCATTCAGTTGACTTCAAGGCTTGTAAGCGAGTGCAGTGGCTAGTGTCAAGTATAAGTACTATACAGTTACAGTATTCACCGTTTCACCTGTGTATACTCAGGGCAATTATCATAGCAGACAGGCGTTGATTGAAAATCCATTAGTCAGGTAAGTGGTTGCCTTGACGGAATGAACTTGCCTGCTTTAAGACCGAAAACAACACAGCAAATGTTAGTTTATTTTTTTATTTCAAAAACGCCTTGTGCCCTCGGCTGTACCAACCCAAAACACAGATGTATCGAATTATCCTTCGGCCTCGGTCACGAAACTAACAGGAAAAAAACTGCAGTACCACATGTGTTCAAGTATATAAGAAGTTCTTAGGACTAATTATCGAAGAACGTAAAGTTCTGCAAAATATGAAAAAAGTTTGGAAAGTTAATCATGCGCGTGGCTTTTAAGTTGTAAAAGGAATATCTATTTGAGAAGCTTCAGGTATACCTGCATACTAAGTATATGTATATATTATATTTAAGTACTTAAATTTTAATAAATAATAACAGTTATATACCTACTGCGGAATTAAAAGAAAGTATTCATAAATTTTTGCTTTTTAGAATTGCAGTTCATTTTTAAGTCTGAAATATACCAGGGAACCCTAAAACATTTTATAAAATATGGAAGCAAGGCATAGAGCCTAACACAGTGGGACAGAGAGAGGCAGGAAGCGTGTTAGATGTGGTGTTGGAAGAAGAAGTAAGGAATTAGTTGGATGGAAATGGTATAAAATCAAGAAGTATTGACGAGGGTAAAGGATGCGAAGGATATTGGATATTATAGAGAACAGAAGAGGCGTGATGATTGGACATTTGTTGCGGCACGACATGCTTATTAAAAACATTATAGAGGGAAAGATTGAAGGAAGGAATGGTAGAAGAAGACCAAGAAGAAGCTATAAGGACTAAATTAAGGAGAAGGTGCATGTCGTGTTGTATAGAGAGATCAAGGAGCTGGCAGAGAAAAAAAAAGACTAAAAATTACCAACAAGAGCAGTGCTCTTAAATTGAGAGTATTTGAGAGAGCGAGATTTAGATACCAATGGAGACAAAATGATCCTAAAAGAGATGTCTATCTCAAGACATGTCTAAGTAAATTTCAAGTCCGAAAAATTGTCGTTCGACGCTTTTTAAAGTGGGTTCGCAGTTGAGATTGATTTATTATTATGGCTTTTAATAATATTATATCTGAATTAAATCGGTGCAGTTGTTTATTTAATAATATAAGCATACCACGGTACAGTTTATAGTACATTACTTAACAAGGGCTGTAAAAGAAAGAAAGCCCGAAATCGCAGGTATTTGAGACCCGAGCCGTAGGCGAGGGTTGTAAATATGCGATAGAGGGCTTTCTTTTTTACTGCCCGTGATGAGTACACAATTTTACGTCTTCACCTGGCCACAATGCGAGTTTTACCGTGCGCGCAGCGTGCGATAAAACTCACATTATGGCCAGGTGATACGTAAAAGATTTAACATAGTTATGGTTTAGCGAAGAAATTAATGGTAAAGGCATATAAAAGTAAATGCGGTTGTAAAATAAACAAAACGTTTTAGTCCTGCTTTTGATACTTTCTCTTAAATAAATCGGATGCTCTTTACGTCTTTCTCAGTACCTACTCAAATAGTCGTAAAGTATTTTTGCCGACGCAAAATTGATGATAAATTTTTATGACTTCACTTTTTGGTGGTATTTTTTTTTATGGACAAAGTCTTCAGGCGTCTAATGTTAGTCTCCGACGAAGATAGAGACAATGTCAAATTTGTTGTTTGTCTTTGAAAGGAAAACGAAAAAAAAAGCAATTGTCTAATCATAGAAAACTATCATAATTTTAAATGAAATTATCAACTCTGAATCTTTATATGGTCGTCTTACTCATGATTAGTTTTTTAATATGGCCGTCACGTCAGTTTGACTCCTTGCTACACGATGGACTGACTACTTGAAAAAGGTGGCGGGCAGTGATTGGATGCAGACCATGACCTGGATGGCTGACTGTCACTTGAGGAGACTTACTACCAGGAGTGGAAGACGAGATTACCTGATATTATCTGTTATTAAATATGACAATCTCTAATGGACGCTCAGACTTACAATCGAAGTGACAGACCGAGAGGGATGCAACTATCTGTTAGAATGAGAAAGTTATTGTCAAAATTTACCGGCCGACTGATAGTCCGGGAGCCCATAAGGCAAATTCATAGAGCTGTACCAACGGAAACCCACTGCTGGTTTTACAGTCAACACATGCTGACTGAACATCACGCGTTGAGGCTGTGTTTTTCGATCGCTTCTGTATTTCGACCGTTTTTTCGGTAATTTTTATTTAGCTTGTCAAGAAATACATGGAATGTACAACATCTCCGTATTCCTAAACACGTCTCCTTCGTGAGAACTCAGCTTCATTTATTACGCTGCAACTGTCTTCCGTGGAAGTCTATTCGAGTCACGTCTCGGCCGCCCGCCGCTAGATGTCGCCAGTAATTAACGTCGTGCTCCGGAAACATCGCATTACTGTGGAGTATTCCTGTTTGACATTGTTTATTCCCGAGATAAAAGGAGTTATTTCTGTCCTAAATGCCAACTTAGTGAGAGATCGGTTATGTATCCATGTTTGTGTATTTAAGTATGAATCGGATTACCGTTACGGTTAAAAGGTAGGTACTAGTTATTGCTGTTTTATTTAGAAAGTTTTACCTTTTTACGAAACAGCGGAAGATGAATTCTCCGTCGTCAAGGTAAAAGCTGTTACGTTTTTGGTAAAACTCCAGTTAGTCTTCTTATTATTGCTAATGCCACTTACAAAATAGTTTTTCATTATTAGAAAACGTACCTACCTAATTAGTACCTACGGGTGAAAACCCCGCCTATCCAATGTTATCCTGAACGAAATAAATGAATTGAATTCAATTGAATATACTCTAAGGTTGCAACAAAACTACTTTCAAAGGTTCTCAGACTTGAAACTTATGTTTTAAGTCTAAAGTATTTACTCTTCTAAGCACGTTTTACACAGCACATAGAAAGTTTATTTTGTAGCTGAATATTACGATGGGCAAGTTTAGTATTGTGCCGTCAAAACGTTTAGTACGTACTAAATTCTGCGGAACGGAACGTTAATTAAAATTGTGTTTTTAAACTCAAGCTTGAACGACAAGCGTTTATGTCTTTTACGAAATTAGAGACCGTGCCACGTCCTCTGGGTAAAATAATTTCATCTACATAATTGTAAATAAAAGTGCGTTCACATTCGCCATAACTTTTTTACGATTGGAATAACGAACAGCGCCACGCACCAACTGAATATTTAGGGGTCTTAGCTCCATCAACTTGCGGCATTCTACGCCTTTCGGGCTTGTTTATGATCTGGGGTGCCTTAATTATGTTAAAGTGCCACTGTCTAATTAAGTTTTCGAGTTTATTGGGCTATTAGAGTGTTTTTCAGCGGTTTTTGGAATAAAAGAGGGCGTGTTCTTTTGAATTTTTGAGTTGACGGGCGCGTGTTAATAGCTACACAGGCGGTCGTGTGATTAACGCCTCTTTTGTACATAAGTTTTTTAGCCTGGTCACATCGACAATTGTTATTTATGGCATGGAGAAGGTAAAAAAGCACGCAGACCACCTGGTGGTAAGGATCTCTCATCCGTAGACGTTTACAATCTCATTACAATCTTTAGAACCGTAGTAATAAACTGATCTTGTCTGAGGAAGCTGTCTCGAGATAACTTTTATTTCTGACTGCATCATGCATAGACGCACATTTTTAGTTATTTAGAGGAATATAAAGCGTGTTTGTGGTTTGTTTTATACCATTTATAAGGTATTCCATCTTAGTCCTAAGAATGGCAACGCATTTGTGGTCTTAGGATTGCAGTCCTTAGACTAGTCTTGAGACTAGTCTTGAGGATGTAAATTTCTATAGGTCACAGATCCCACCTACCGTCAGGTTGCTTGTATGCTCTTATGCCGTTTCCAAACGAAGAAAAAAGTTAAAAGAGAAATTGGATTTCTACTATAATGTCTCAGACTTACTGGGTTTTAACTTTACTATCTCAGTCTCCATAATATTAAACTGTTTCTTATTTCTGAGCAGCGTGCATCAAAATACCGATTACTTTTTATGTTAAAATGTGGTTACAGAATTATCAAAAGTTTTTATAGTTGTTAGAAATTCTGTAGCTCTGCCTACCCCACTCTGGGAATAAGGGCGTGAGTTTATGTATGTATGTATGTTTTTATGTTCCCTTATAGTTTTATAGTTATGTTACATTATTTAACAGATATGTATTACATCTATAAATTGTCTACCTTTATGCATGCCAAAAGGATTACATTTAGTTTCCCTTCTAAAATTGAAAACGCTGCGGGCGTCGATAAATATAAAATCTAGCCCCAGACTTTCAATGCGGCTGAAACCACAAAAATAAAGTGCCCTTAAATCCAACCGAGGCATAAAATATCGCGCTCGAGTCAACACTTCGCGTAATCGAATAGTTTGAGCGAATGAAGTCGAGCCTAATCGAATAGAGTTCTGTTCGCCGCCGAGTTACATTTTCAAGGCGTTGGGGGCGCTGGTCGTAAAATTTTATGATCCGTTGCCATGACAACGGGTGCCATTACTGTTTTAGTTTGCAGTAGAGCCGCTAGGGGCGGGGAGGGTTGAGGTTTTCAAATGTTTTCTTGGAAATTTGAGTAATAATCTGTTGAAAGTAGAAGTCTTTATGAGTGTGAATGCCCTACGATTTTCATGATGCAGATGTAGCCAAGGGAAGCGTAGGACCACAGTTTTTAGCCAGGCGTGTGGCTATAATATACTGGCAGACAAATTCAAATTTAATTTATTGTCAGATCACAGGTATACAAGGTGTTACAATATTTAAGGCGACCTAGTCCACGACCTACCATATTAAGGGTGTACAATAATTATATGTCCTTAATTCTAATAATATTGAGCAAGCATTAAATAAATGTATACATATGTCAACGCAGTTATACAATTGCAATTTACAGTTTTAATTTATTATTTAAAAATTTATGGAGTAAGACATCTTATTTCAAAGCCAATTATTTAGAGATTTCTTGAAATGAACTTCATCTAGAGATTTAAATACGTCAGGAATATTATTGAATATCTTAACACTTAGGTATACCATCTATTAGTGACCGACCGAAACATGTTATTTTGCCGAAACCGAAACCGAAACCGAAACCGAAGGTTCGGTTTCATTGTAGTTTCGGCCGAAACCGAAACCGAACCTTTTATAAAAAAAAAAGTCCTTAAAAAGTCGAAAAAATGTTAGTAAACCCGTTTTTTTCTAAAATTAATATCTCGCCGACCGACAGGTTTCTACTTTCAAAGATTTATCACAATGAAATTTCAGCACAGTTACAGAGGTTCTGTTTGAAAATTTAACTACCTACTATATTGCCAGCCGTGCCGAGCGCGCCCGACGTTAGCCGAGCGCGACCCGAAGGTACGATGTTGTAAGTTTCGGCGCGGCCGAAAGGTTCGGCCGTTTTTGGCCGAAACCGAAACTCGGGCCGAAACTTGATTTTTTGGCCGAAACTGGCCGAAACCGAAACCGAAACCGAAATTTCGGTCGGACACTACCATCTATATTATTTTTGTAAAAAACAGGATGGGAGCCATATGTGTGTATTAATTTATAATTATTCCTCAAATTGAGGTTGCACTATAATGTTAACATTACTTACTCGGGGTACAGCTACCAGACGAGGTACATAGCTAGCAATTGACTTCTTACCAAAATTAACCAGTACCTACTGCATGCAGTCCCACTATATTAAACCGCTGCAGAGCTTTTCTTATATCAAACCGACGGGGTCCAGTGGGGCTAGACAAGTTGCCATCGTTCACGAACGCTAGCGTTAGGCGATCACTTTGGTGATCACCTGTCACTTGGCGCTGTCAAAATTAAATAGGCTAGACAATCAGTTTTCAGCGTGTCAGTTGTAACGAGTGATATATCACGTGACTTACGTCATTCCCATACATTTTTCAATGACAACACATGTCGCCAGTGATCACCTAACGCTAGCGTTCGTGAACGATGGCAACTTGTCTAGCCCCACAGAACTCTTAATAATAAACCATCTACATACTGGTCTACTTTTTAATTATTTTTGCTTATTTAAAAATATAAACAACAAACTACAGCTACATTACGATGACTAAAAAAAAATATCATTTATTTTGTCTGGCAGGTACCTACATTATTTTTTATTTAAATATGATTTCTGATAACTAATTGTCGTATAATCTCCCATGTCGTCAAAAAATGAAAGCGATACTACGTTGTACTGTGGCATGTGACTGTACTTCGAAAATCGAAGTTCAGTCTTACGTGAGCTCCATTCCTTTCTCTCGATTTAGTCTCAAAAGTCGAGTAAAAGGGATGGGGCACTCGATGTCTCGAATTGAGTGCTTCGTGGTAACCTGGAGCGCAAGTCGACGCGACTACTACCTACTAACGACTCAGAAAGTGCGATCTTATTATCACACAGGGAGAGTCGAAACTTCGCTAGCAGTGAAAAGGCAGATGTGCCCTTTTCTTCACAGGGTTGAGTTTATATTAAGGCTCGTAAGAAACCTGAAACACAATAACGACGTGTGTCTAGCAAGTCTAGATACATATAGATAGAGACGTTCATGGAAGAGACTGTACTGTGGAAAAATCTTTGCAGAGATTCTGCCTGTATTCAGCGATAGCAAATCAATGTCAATTTTCACATGTACAGTTGACTGCAAAGATGTTAAATAAAGTGTAAAAATGTTTACTTCCAATCTACTCTCCTCTATTCTACTGGGTAAAACCATATCGCCTTTGACATGTTATCGTTTTGTCAACATTACGAAGGTTCTTATTTACTTATGCCCGGTTCCTATATTCAAGAATCGAATCGTTTTCCTTACGTCTCGTTAAAATTTGACACATTTTGTACGTAGCAAATGTCAAATTTTAACGAGACGTAAGGAAAACGATTCGTTTCTTGAATATAGGAACCGGGCATTAACCGATCATGCAGAGTTAAAAACAATACAATGACACGTCAAAAGCAAAAAAGTTTTATCCAGCCCCCTATTTCACCATCTTGACAATGACACGTGACAGGTGACAATTCGTTATACATTGCAAAGTTAACTCGCTAATACATCACTGGGTATCCTATAAACTGTGCCATGTACACGGAAATGTCACCTGTCACCTGTCATTGTCAAGATGGTGAAATAGGGGGCAGGAGAAGCGGGCCCTCACCTGTAATGTAACTGTATGTTAAGATAACGCATTATGCGATACATTAAACTGGCACTGTCCTGTTTATTGTAGTTATAAATACTTTCGGGAAATCGGCAACCGTGGCTTCGTGCTTAAGAATTGTTGGTAATAAAGTTCTGTAGTTATGACATTTATCGCAAATATTACAGACAGCCAGACATTTTACTGTCTCCCGAACATCTACTTGTTTTACTGTCACTTGGAGCCATAATTTACCGCCAAAGTCTGACGATAAATAAACATTTACTATTTACTATAACCTATAAGTTAAGTTAGTGTTCGGAAACGATCGTACGCTGTGATAGTTTTATACGTTTGGCCCTTTCGTTGAACTTTAAGCGATGGATGGAGTCAAATTTTATGAATAAAGCTCAAAAGAGGAATGGTTAAGTACGTAGGAAGTATAATTTGCCCGATGGGTGGACGACATCCATAAAACGGCGGGTAGACAATGGATGCGACTAGCGCAGGTCCAAGGATAGTGGCGGGATAAGGGAGAGGCCTATATACCCGACAATGGTTGGACTCCGTGTCTTTCCGTGGATGTCGTAAAAGCCGACGAAGGTAATAAAGGCGTGTAGTACTGTTAGGCGATGGGCTTGCAACCTGCCACTAATACACTGGTAAACATCTTCGCCTAAGTGTGGAAAATGTGGTTACAGAATTATCAAAAAGTTTTTAGAGTCGGAAATTCTGTAGCTCTGCCTACCCCACTCTGGGAAAAAAGGCGTGAGTTTATGTATGTATGTATGTATGGTTGGATACAGGCTGATTGGTCGGATGGATGAAAGTATGATCAAATAGATCTTCAAATGAGCTTGTGCTTACGTTATCGTGGTAGATCGTGGATAGAAAAACGCAGTGTAGGACGCCTTCAGACTAGGTGGAGAGTGGAGACACAATCATTGCAAGGGCGTTGGCAAGAGTTAAGCAGCTGAGCAGGGAAAGGGGATGATGATGACGAAGATGATGTTGATAATGACGATGATGATGGTGATGATAATTTCTAAGTAAAGGTATTTTTGATGAAGCACCGAGATATTAAGAAACCACATATGCCACGCCCTTACAATTTTGACTGCTTTATGTGCTTCCGTGATGGAGAGTTTGATTACAGCGTTAAATTAAAATATATACTGTTTATAAAAAAAATATTTACCAGGATTATGTAGTTGTACCTACTTAACTATTAATTCAAAAATCATCGTTAAAGATGAGAGAAGATTCAACCAGAAACATGCGAAAAAGGCGTCATGCTCTCATGCTTGTTTCCAATCGTTTAATAGTTTTAAAAATAAATTAAATTTAATATAAAAAAACAGACACATAGGCGTTATGGTTATTGAGATCCAGATCACGGAACACCACCTATTTTAGCCTTTGTGGCTTATTAAAATTTCAAGACAGATTTTCGTCGTAAAATATGTATATTTACCTCATCGGAGTACTGTTCGTACGATCGTCTTTGTACGCCGCGATAGTTTGCTTAGGCCTTTGCTATCTAATCTTACAGTGTTTACTG
The DNA here is from genome assembly GCA_963966035.1 of Acleris laterana. Lineage (NCBI taxonomy): Eukaryota > Metazoa > Arthropoda > Insecta > Lepidoptera > Tortricidae > Acleris > Acleris laterana. The sequence goes on along the minus strand of OZ014463.1, from coordinate 3,293,746 downwards.
AATGCAGTCTGTCTGTTGCACGCGATATTGGAAACTTTATCAATACAACAAACTTGTCTGTAGTCAATATCGCATATCAACACATTAGCTTGTCAGATTAAGATAGTTTATATTTTTTAATCATGGAGAAGGCAAACAAACACTCGTGCCGCCCGATGGATGGTGGATGAGGAATGGCTTGTAAAAGTTGGCAATCTCAGCACTGCAATGTTGCAAACCCTGAAGACTAAGATAGAATGTCTGTATGCTAGTCATTTCGGAGGGTTCAGTACACAACATTACGTAACTGTGCTCTGTATATAACAGCAAAAACGATAGTGCAAACACTGCATTAATTACATTCCGTACCGTAAAACTACACAACTATGATCCTAACTTGCAACAATAGTCCAATGTCCTTATTGTCCCAAATATGATATCTTAAATAAAAAATAAATAAATAAATATCAGGGGACAATGTCACACCAATTGACCTAGTCCCAAACTAAGCTCAAGGCTTGTATTATGGGTACTAGACAACGATATAAATACTTATATAGAGAAATACATACTTAAATATATAGAAAACATCCATGACTCAGGAACAAATATTCGCGCTCATCACACTAATATCTGCCCTTACCGGGATTTGAACCCAGGACCGCTAGCTTCGTAGGCAGGGTCACTACCAACTAGGCCAGCGCGTCGTCAAACTGCTACCTGCTGCTGCTGCTGCTGCTGCTGCTGCTGCTGCTGCTGCTCCTGCTGCTATCTTACTGCTATTATTGCTGGGTATATGTACTGTTTGGCCTAAAATCGATTGCTCTAAGCTTTAGCTATAGCTAAAGCTAACATATTTTTCAGAATAATGTCGCTCATTGAATTCAAGACGGACACATTCCAAAATAATTTGCTCTTCCATTAAAAATCGTATTCCAACAGCTTCTAATTTTAAAATGCAACACTGACTCATTTCGGATTGTGTCCGTTTTGTATTCAATGAACGATGTGTTAAGAAAAATTTGATTATTGTTGTAGGCCAGGAGCATAGTTGTGTAGTTTTACGGTAACTCCTTTGTATGAGAACGAAAAAAGATCGTGAGTTCGATTATACCACGATCCATATACAATGCGACCATTTTCTTAATACCGATCGGTAATCTTCGTTTTTCTATGACACACGAGTGACAAATTTAATATACTGTCAGTTGCGAGTTCAAGCGCGAGAGCGATCGCCAGCCGAACGGTATTAAGAAGTTAGAATACTGTAATATAGTACCTATACCAACTTTACATAGATTGCCATTGTAAATGGAATGAACATGTAAATTCTGTTTGTTCTCGGATCAATAAATTTATCTTTGCCTTAAGAAGATTAAGCCAAGTTGTGTCTATTGAAGCTGCTATTACAGCATACAATGGGTACGTAGACTCTACTTTTAGATATGGTATCGTTATTTGGGGCAATGCTGTAAATGTCGGAAAGGCATTGTTAATACAAAAACGCTGTATAAGGAGTATTTTCAATCTCCGTCAATTAGATTCATGCCGTCCTTATTTTATTAATTGTAAAATTTTAACCGTGCCATGCCTGTACATACTCGAGGTTTGTGTTTTTGTATTTAAGTACATGAATTTATTTAATCTAAAGCAAAATGTTAGTACACGTGCATTGAGGTCCCAATTTAAGCACAAGATTCATAGGCCACTTACGCGGCTTAAACTCTCATCAAAAAACAGTTACATGATGTGCATAGATGTGTTTAACAAACTGCCGGACAAGTTCAAGGAAAATGACCTAAACACATTTACAAACTTGACAAAACAATGGTTGCTCGACAAATGTTATTACAGTGTTAAGGATTTCTTTAATGATAATGATTAAATATAGACATTTCTTCGTACGTATTATAATTGTATTAATAAGACATGTTCATAAATTGTGCGTATTGACAGTATTTAGGGTATTTCTTTTAATTAATTTTATTATTATAATTGTTATATGTATACTTCACGTTCAGAGTACAATTAAGGCAGTCGTTTTTAATTGTATGTATTATAACTGCGTGTACACCTGCAAAGGTAGGGTTAAATGAAACTTAGATGTAAGCATGACTATCTGCAATTTGTAACTTTAATCTACACGCAATAAAGTATCATTTCATTTCATTTCATTTCCAAGTTAAATGAAGTGATGAGTAGTTGGTTCAAGATTCACAGAACTACAATATCTACGTAGAATCCTAGTTCAGGCTTTAAAATGTGATGTAGTTTGTTTGTTTATTTCTTATCTGGTGCAGACGTTAGTTTTCTTTAAATTTATTGTTATTTTTCATGTCATATTGATATTTTCTCGATTGTTTAGCCTGCGCCTACCAAAGAAAAAGATAACACGTGGCTTTCGATGAATTGAAACGTCCGTAATGATACGTTCGTCGAAAGGTGTTTCTATAAAATAATAGGCAGGCCTTGCTGACTCGAAAAAGGAAACCAATGCATATTATAATTTTATTTACACTGATACTGTGGTAAACGTTGTCAAATTAAGGGTATAACCTTATAGACAAACAACGCATCTGGGATTCTTAGCTGGGATGGGTAACAGTAGACACTGACCACCATGTTCTCGCTTGCTTGCCGCCCACTTTTACATAAAAAAAACCCCATAAATCCCACGTTTAACCAAGCTCTGGGTTCCATCAGTCGGCAAGGCGTGTCCATCGCCGCCTACACTATTTGTGTACATCACTCGTCGCTTCCAAGTATTATTTATTTAAGTTACCGCAAGGAACTCAAAGGAATTTTGAACGTAGGCGAGTCGGGAGATAGAAGTTAATAGGCCGCAAAGTTGTCTGTTCTCTGTATGAATTAATAAATAAATAAATGTCAGGAGACAATCTCACGATTGACTTAGTCCCAAACTAAGCTCTAGGCTTGTTCAGTCGGCCTTAAGACTGCACCGAGCAAACGTCGAGCGTATTTGATATACCTTATAAGTTGTGTTTTCATTTGTAGTACAAAAACCTACCGACCAATTTCAAGAAAATACTTTACCTTATTACAAAATACAATAAAAGTAATGAGGGCGCCACTGTACATCCGGCGTACGCTCGGCGCAGTCTTATGTGTAACTGCACACTTCGCTGGGTTATACTGGGTTTCGAACACGGTACCTTACGGTCACGAGTCGACATCATGCTACTAGGTAGACTACTCTTGTGGAGGCAAGGTCACTACACGTTATTGCCCATGGTCAACTATATTGTCCACCTATGTGGGTTACGGAGAGTAGACTGACCAAAATTGATAGGTAGGTTAAGGTTATGTTAGTTCTTCAGAGGGCCCGAAGGGCCACAAAAACCTAGAAATAGGAGCTGCGCCAAAGCGGAGCTCCCATCGCAGATGATGAGCGAGAAGCGAGTAGAGCCAACTATTAATATATGCGTCTCTTTTATTTCCACGGAATAAATATCTTTTGAGAAGAGAGAGTTCTCGCTGGTAGTGTAAACACCCAGCGATCAAGTATTAATATTTCTGTCTCTTATTGACACGGGATCTATATATTTTGCTCGTTTTTTGAGCTAGAGAACAGTCAATAGCTTATCGCTTTCTCGTCAGCGGAGGGACAAGAGCCTATGTTTGCTCTTAGTGCATTTCTTAATTACCTTAATTAATGCCTGGTTACTAGTTGGCAGAACCGCACTTAGGAATAACTTTGTTATCCTTGTGTCTTGTGTGTGTTTATCTATTGTTGACTAAGTTCGCCCGCGACTCCGTCCACATAGAGGCCTCAGAAACTATTCAATTTATCGATCTAATTAACTATCTCTGTACCTAATCCCGATCGGTTGAGCCCACCGTAGAAGCGGAAAAAAACCCTTTAGTGTTTATAACACTCGTATTAGTCAAAATAAGAATTTGTAAATCTAGATATTTTATGGGTTGGCAAATAAGAATTTGGAATAAAGAAAGGCTCTGACTGGAGTAAAATTTGTAATATGATTCAGTATGATCTATTATATTTACTATACCAAAATTATAAAGAGGTAAAAATTTATTTATTTATTTAAACTTTATTAAACAATACACAAAGTAAGTACAAATGGCGAATTTGATATTGTAATAAATATTACATTGATGACTAAATAAACTTAACTAAAATATTGCTTTGAGGCATTCTTTAACAGTCAACCAAAATTATGTTCGTTTGTATGTTGAGTATTATCTCTGAAACTACTGAATCGATATAAAAAAACAAATAGGAAGTTGCATTATCCCTGTCCGGTCTAATATGGGCTATTTTTTGTTTTTATAATGTTTTGGTAATAAAGGCGTGTAGTACTGTTAGGCGATGGGCTTGCAACCTGTCACTAATACACTGGTAAACATCTTCGCCTAAGTGTGCAAAATGTGGTTACAGAATTATCAAAAAGTTTTTATAGTTGTTGGAAATTCTGTAGCTCTGCCTACCCACTCTGGGAATAAAGGCGTGAGTGTATGTATGTGTATGTATGTATGAAGCGAAATAAGGCTAGGTCGCTAGATAAAAATTAAACGATGTCAGCAAAGCTTTTTCAACTTAAATGGCCGGTGACTGCTCCACCTATAATTGAAGTCGCGAGCGTCTTCGGTCTGTTTGTTTACGCTGCCGCGGCCCTTTGATGCTGCGGTGTTTACGATATGCGCCCACTGTAACACTGAGTTATTTTAGGAATATAAAAATAGCCAGATCGCTTTTTCGTGAAGCAACCTGGATGCGATGAAGTGCGTAAGTCGATCCTAGTGGTCAAACTAGAATCGGACCACTATCGGTAGCTATTTTTAGGTTCAAAGTAGTAACAGGATGTCGAGGAAGCTAAGCGATCAGAAGAAAGAAACATCATCAAATATTCATCTAATACAAGGACAGAAAAATAAATTAACAAACAAATAAAATAAATTAAAAACATCTGAACCTACCGCCAAACAGCAGTGTTCGCATTGTTGTGTTCCGGTTTGGGGATAAGACAGCCGGTGAAATGACTAGCATAGAGGCATTCCATCTTAGTCCTCAGGGTTGGCAACGCATTAGCAGTCTTAGGATTGCATTCCAGACTTGTGAATGCAAATGTCTATGGGTCGCTGTTTCCACTTACCATCAGGTGGCCTGTGTGCTCGTTTGTCTTCTCTATGCCATAAAAAAAAACAGTGTCAGAGCAAAATGGTTCCTGCTCAGCATGTTACTGGTTTTTAGGTCAGAGCTGGTCTTTCACAGCAACCATTTGGTGACACCACGGCAGGTCACACGTCCGGCAAAGCAAAAAAAAAACTAGATACCTTAAATCGGAGAGTTACTGTATTTAGGTAAAAAAAGGAACCCTTATAAGATGACTGTTTTCCGTCTAAACCACAAAGTTTCTTCATTAGGAGAATAAGAAATTAAGCAAGGTGTGCTTAAAGAAGAATAAATACAAAATACAAATATGTTTATTTCGCATAAAATTTGGTCCATAAATTTGTACAAGGTTCGCAAATGTAACCAGAAACTGGCATGTGCAAGAAATATGTGAAATAAACTCTTAATTGAGCTGAGACTGCATAACTATACGAATACAATCAATGACAAAATAAGTAACAAGTCAAGAAATCAATCAATTAAAACGTAATTAATTCAGGGCCAAGGCCTCTATTCTTCACGTTAAAGCAACATCGCTTCTGACGTGTTACCGTATGGTTTTAAACTCGGCCGCCATTACTTTTTTTTTTATGGCATAGAGAAGACAAACGAGCACACAGGCCACCTGATGGCAAGTGGAAACTGTGACCCATAGACATTCGCATTCACAAGACTGCAATGCAATCCTAAGACTGCAAATGCGTTGCCAACCCTGAGGACTAAGATGGAATGCCTCTATGCTAGTCATTTCACCGGCTGTCTTATCCCCAAACCGGAACACAACAATGCGAACACTGCTGTTTGGCGGTAGGTTAATGGATAAGATGGTGGTAGCGATCCGGACGGACCCTGCACAAGGTCCTACCACCCGCAAGCATTTACTATCAAGTAAATGAGCAAACGCATCGATACGATAACATACCAAAAGCAATATCACTTTCCCGTGTTGAATAAAGGTCCAGTAGGTTTATTGCCTAATGTACTCGCAATTTGAAGTCAATTGCGATTGCGAGTTAGATAGGTCAGCTGGTCCTAAACAATAGTCGTGTTCTTGGTTTGAAAGCACTGCTTCGGCATCAAACAGAGTATTCGCAGTAATCAGTCGGATAAAGTTACAGTTCGCTTTGTCAGCGTTGCAATAACGCTATTAAGTCACGATCAACCACGTCCAGTTGTGTAAGCGAGACCAAAGTTTACAAACAGTCGAGCATCAACATCAGCACTAAACGTACAGTCAAGGACTTTAATTGTTAAGCCACTATGGAACCCTGTCGCATAACGTTGATCATTAATTTTAGCGTAATTTCTTTCAGATGGTTTGACGCTGTCATTATGACAGGGTTCCATAGTGGCTTAACAATTAAAGTCCTTGACTGTACCGTGCGATAGCTTCTAAAACGTCCTTCAGGGCTTATATTATACAATGTAAAACCATATTGATTATGACATGTTATCGTAATTACAAACTTCTCGTCTAGGTTTTATGTGCTGAAAAAGAGACGAGGACCTAGAGCACGGCCTTGTGGTACTCTTTTAAAGCGATCTTATATTAAATTACCGAGAAATAGAGCCTTGCAGAAAAGCACCACTAATATCTGTTTTTTGTCGTAATAGTTTCCTCTGTTATATCAGGAAACAATGATAAATCTGACAATGGTTTTCTTTTTGATTAGGTATGCTACTGGGCTTGGTTAAATCTTTGCCCAAAATTACTCGTATTCTTATAAACATTGTTGGGAAAACTTTTTCAAACGTATTTACTTGATGCTCAATATGCTCATAGTATTTTCTTTTATTCCAGGTATCAATCACCATTCGGCACATAGATCCAGACAACACAAGAATTATAACAGAAAACATCGAGCTGCTAATGGTAAATTATTATTTTTTTTAACAATGCACGACATCTTTCGTTTAGCAGCGGAACTAACCCAACGAAGTTCCAAACGCCATCTATGATCGCGTAGCGACAATTTAATGTTTCTACTTGCCAACAGATAACTCTAGCTACATGCACTTCGAGCCCAAACCCTACAACAAGAACCTCGAGTTGCACAGTCCAGGGAAAATCCATTGTAAAGTGGCCGGGGGAGAGGCTCCTACTGTACAATGGTTTTTGGTAAGTTTATATTAATTAATTATCCGTGTGGATGCCGGTTTAGAATAGTACCACTCCATGTCTGTCGTGGAAGTCGTAAGAGAAGATGCGAGTAAATGAAGAAAGGCTTGTATTGTTAAGCGATGGGCTTGCAACCTGTTTCTAATATACTCTGGTAAATATCTTAGCATGTTTGTGCAAAATGTGGTTACAGAATTAACAACTAGTTTTTAGAGTTGTTGATGATTCTGTAGGTCTGCCTACCCCACGTATGCATGTAGATATATTTATTTTTCTACTTGAAATTATTCCAAAATTGGAATGGTTCGGTCCACTCCCCATACCTCTCTGTTTTGTCAATCTCTAAAAGACGATCAGTATAGTTAGGTATCATTTATTATTTAAATGAAAAAATTATCAATATTGGTATAATAAATAAACAGCGAAGTTTGATTGTGTTTGACATGTTTATGAGGTGGATATTTATTTTCTGATAGAAGATTCTAGTGACAACCTTATATTATATTTACATTTTAATATAAAACATATGCTATCTATCGATTATTGACCACTTCAAATTCTCGCTACTCGCCGCTAGATGTCACTGTTATTAACTATTCCCCAGAACGCAGCAGACCCGCTTCCAGAAGGAGTCAGTTCTGCGAACGGGACCCTGCTGGTGGGTTCCGCCGAGAAGCGCCACGCCGGTCGGTACACCTGCCTCGCCACCGACAAAGCCGCGACTATTAGCACAGAGATACTCGTTAGTGTGGTTGGTGAGTTAACGATATTATGTATATTGAACCGAATATTTATTGTAAACAAAAACACTACATTATACTTACTGATACGCTTTCGTATGTGAAATTTTCAACAAACATCATTAGTTACGTTACTGATATCTGTTATGACATTATTAAAAATGCTATAATGGCTATTATGCAACTGTTATTACCATGGCACATAAACACACTGGGTGGCATTTTGATATCGTTAAATATATCAAAATCGCGGTTTATAATATGCATATAGAAAAAAAACACTGTATGGATTCATGCTGCTTGTTTCCGGCAGTGTCGCCGAAGGTTCTGGAGCCGCTGCCGAACAGCCAGGTGCACGTGGCGGAGCGGCGCGCGCTGTTGTTGCCGTGCCGCGCCGCCGGCGACCCGCCGCCCACCACGCACTGGGACCGGAACCTCACCATCCTCAACCCGCAGCGTGAGTCCAGCGGGGCACTTGTAGCGACGCTAGCGACATCTAGTGACGAGTAGCCCAAGTAACACAAAAAGCCGTAATAAGAGCTGTTTATTAGAATTGTCTACGCTTAAAGCTGAATAACTTAGCTGAATAAGGGCTGAAAAAGCGCTTTTTCAGCCGTTATTCATCTTAATTGGGCACAAATTATTCAGCCTAAAGTTCACATGGCTGTTTAATTGCTTTATAGTGGCTGAATAATGGCTGTATTAAGGGTCACAGAGTTATAAGGGCTGAATAACGGCTGTTTAAAAGAGCACAAGGGCGTGTTTATTCAGACTAAAGTTCACATGTGAACCCTTATTACTATCTTAAACCTCCACAAGTTCACCTTTAGCTGGACAAGCAAGAAAGTCGCTACATCAAACGTCAAGTTACAAATCTATATAATTAATTGAATACCTGTTGAAGTGTTTTGATTTTTCATTGAGATGACCCTACGACTAGATTTGCTTCAACGGGAAATGGCGGAATATTAAATAGTAATTAAGTATACTTGAATTTTTGTTATATCAGTGAAAATGATTGCGGTCTCGATTTTACTGTGTATATATATATATATATATATATAATTTAAGAAAATTTTCACGCGCTCCATAAATAATGCGTTTTTTTACAAAATAAACAGTAAATATACGCCGAAGAAAGTATACCAAATCCGTTTTCTTTCTTTTTTTATCAAAAATATACCATAAACTGATGTTACTGGTCTAAGAAGAGACAATAATTTTAATTTAATAATAGTTTATGGTTGAAATATCCTCAAAAGTAAAGATAAAGTACGATAATTTAAAGGTTATAGAATAAAAAATGGTGAATGAGTTTTCTGCACCAATGTGAACTACTTTTATTCCATATTTCAGCTATAGGCTGCGTAATGATTAACGAGAGTCCCTTTATTCAGCCTAAACCAGTAATAAGTGTAACTCGTGACCGCAAATTCAGCAGTAGCCGTTAATTTGATTCACTAATATTCTTCTAAACAGCTATTAGCGTTTTGCTGAACTTCTAAACAGCCGCTATGCAGATTGTATCAGTAGGCTGAATAAAGGCTGACTAGCAGGGAAAAAATCAGCCCTAAGCATTAGTAATGTTCACTTGTAGTTCACTATACCTCTATTGACGTTATAATAGTTCACAAGTGGTATCTTAAAAAGTCAACGTAATAAATATTCACATGTGCTATCATACACAGCACTTAGCATAAAGTTCTCCACTAAGTTGCCCTTAAACAGCTAATAGTGTTTAAAAATACTTAGAGCTGAATAAGGACGTAAATGTGTACCCTTTCTATACCGTAATACAGCTCTTATTCAGACTGAGCTGTTTAATTGACACTAAATGCTATTATGCAGCTGTAAGTTCACGGATGAACTTTTGTAAGTGTTTATATCAGCATAGAACTGTATATAAGACCACGAGTGAGTAGTTATATTGCTTACTGTGTTACTTGGGAGAGGACGAGTGGAGGATTATTGACGATAACGTAGTCAGCGTCTGTTAGCGCTAATAGATAGATAATATCGATACCTTAGTTCACAATTGTACTAATTACATTTGAAAAGTAATTGTAATTAGTATGTTTGTGCAAAGATAATAAGTTCGTAAGTTTACTGGCAAAATAAAATAATTTAGTACGATTGTGCACTAAGGTATCGATATGCAGAAGATAAGAAAACATGCTGACGATTTATTGATGTTTTTACTTACCACAGTCAAAATCAGAGCATGATTGAATAAAAGTTATTTTATTTTTATTTTAGAGGAAGGGGTTGATGTCGAAGGAGGAGTCAACGCATCTCATGCCAGGTATGTAGATCAAGTTTGACACATACATACAAAATCCTGTTTAGGTACATTCGGAATATGAGTTTTGTGGTCCTAATAAAATGATTTGCTACTAAAGACCCGTTTTGTACTTATCAATCTTTTATTTATAGTATTTTTTTCACCTTTCAACTTTGCACTACTCTGCGAACTGGACTGTCAATATAGAACTCCTTACAGACTGTTGTTACTGCGTAATGGGTCCCTGTGGCTGCGGTCCGCGCGCCAGAGCGACTCGGACCGCTACGGCTGCACCGCCGGCAGCGCCGCGGGGCTGGCGCGCGCCGAGCTTCTGCTCACCGTGCACCCAGGTCAGTTGCGTCCACCATTCATCTATAATGGCCTTGTGTACCTTGGTCAATCATGTCCATCATCCATCTATAATCCGATTGGGATAAAAAATGTTGTAGGTTTTTTCATGCCATATATTTTTCTTGAAAACTTGAGAGTACTTTATACATTGAAAAATGAAATCATCAATGATAATTTACATTAATTTTACGGTCAAGGATACGTTACACACAAATTTGCAAAACTAAGTACATAAAGTGTTTCATGCCATAGTGGTAAGGTCTGTATACATACTTATTTTAGGGAATGTATACGGTGTTCTTGACCGTAGAATGTAAATAGGATAATTAATGGGTCCATAATGGATCCCTGTGCACCCGGGACAGTAGCGTCCACGATCCATCTATGACGGGTCCCTGTGCGCCAGGGACAGTAGCGTCCACGATCCATCTATAATAAGCCCCTGTGTATCCGGGACAGTAGCGTCCACGATCCATCTATAATGGGTCCCTGTGCACCCGGGACAGTAGCGTCCACCATCCATCTATAATGGGCCCCTGTGCACCCGGGACAGTAGCGTCCACCATCCATCTATAATGGGCCCCTGTGCACCCGGGACAGTAGCGTCCACCATCCATCTATAATTGGCCCCTGTGCACCTGGGACGGTCGCGTCAACCATGAGATAGTGTATGTGATGCTGTGTGTTGGTCGCAGAGGGCTACATAGGCTCGGGCGAGGAGAGCGGCGGCGGCGCGGCGCGCGCCGTGGTGGTGGCGTGCGGCGTGGCGGCGGGCTACATGCTGCTGGTGCTGGCGCTCATGCTGTACTGCCGCCGCCGCCGCCGCGAGCGCCGCCAGAGAGGTACTCACACAGCGGGCTGACGCACTCTCCGCGCGAGCGATTCGCTCGAGAACACGAAGCGACGCGATGCGACGACGCGACAAGAACAAACAGTTGCGCATCTTAAGTGAGATTTCGAGTAGCTATCAAAATTGCAGAAGATTTCTGTTTACTACAACTTTGAAGTTAGAAAAAAAAACAAAATTGTGCCTCTTGCTATAGAACTGATGCGCACCATGTTTTTATGAATAAACTAGCGACCCGCCCTCGCTTCGCTTCGGTTTAGATTTTTCATACAAAAGGATTTTCCCGCTAATTCCCGTTCCCGTGGGAATTTCGGGAATTCCTTTCTTAGTGCACCTCTACGGTACCTAAGCTACGTCCCTTCCAAATTTCAAGTGCCTACGTTTAGCCGTTTAGGCTGTGCGTTGATATGTCAGTCAGTCAGTCAGTTTCTCCTTTTATATATTTAAAGATAATTTACTTACTCACGCAGCGGTCTGTTTTTGTTAGGTCGTATCGCATCACTTCGCGAATCGCTCACGTAGAACACAGCGTAACCCTGTTCGACGAATATGGCTGCGCTTAACGCGTGACAAAATTTGGGATCCGTTCACTTTTTGACACTTGTTTAGTTCGAGAGTGACGGCTGCTTTATCCACATTTTGCCACGCAATAGACTCAGCCATACTAGTCCCGCTGGTAGCGATAAGTTGATGTAATTGACAATAAAAATGGAATGTTGCGCTCTTTAATTGATCACCCGGAATGATTCTGTCACGGGATAACAATAATTTATAATGTAATATATTTCTTGTGAATTGACTCTGTTATGACAAAAATCCAAGGTCACTTACTAAGGTCACTAACTTATAACCTGCAACTTCCACGTTCCCGTCTTAAATTAACTTCTGATGGTCCTTTGATAATGTCTATAAAAATTTACAATAAATTACCTGAAAGTATAAAAGAAGAAAAAAAGGAAAAAATATTTATTAATAAACTGAAACAATTGCTCGTAAACAAAGCATATTATACAATAAAAGAATATACAGAAGACGGGATCCCCTTGGATCGCATAATGTGTTTTAGACTAATATTTTTTCGCATAATTGTTTTCGTATAATTTGTATTGGCATAATTGTACTGTCGCATAAAAATACTTTAGCATACTCCTTTTTTAGCATATTAGGCTATTAGAATAAAATTAGTTGGACTAATTTGTATTTGACTAATACACATTATGCATATTATTGTTTGGGCTAATAATTATTTGTCATATCTGTGATTAACCATAATATTAGTTTTCTAAATGAATAAATAATTTTATTTTTTCATTACTTACACAAACTTATCAAACAATATAATTATTTTTCAACGAATATTGTTTGGTCAGTGTATTTTTTTGAAAGTTGGGTTATAAGATAAATACTACAGTTATGATATAAATATGAGTGAGCTAGCGAGCGAAGCGAGCGAGCAAGACCTCTCTGGGCAGAACCGACTTGAATAGGTTAGGTTAGAAGGCTATGGCGGGAGCGAAGCGGAGCAAGCTCCCGCCTTAGCCTTCGAGGTTATTTTTTTTATATCTATGAAAACAAAGAATATTTAATTTGCTATTCTATGATATGAAAAAAAAACATTGAATTTTATTTAAAATCAAAAACCATGATTACTATTTTTTAGGACAATACCTACTGTTATGCATTTTGTAATGATGCCAATCAATTATTATGACTTTTTGCAATTATGCTTACTGTATTTATGCTTTTTAATGTTATGCGTAATAATATATGCGTAAAGATGATTATGCACATCATTATTTCGGCCGAAAGCAATTATGCGTAACACTATTATTACAAATAATTTTATGCCATCCAATAGAGAACCACAGAAGACGCATTACGATAATTAATAATGGTTATACTTATAATACATATACTACTAATTAATTTATGCCTCCTCTCTCCTAGTGTTGCTGTGCCCTCCAGGGTTCATTTTGTTATTACTTATTTATTAGAATAAGCTGTACCATTATGAAAAAGCAATAAATAATTGATTGATTGATTAATGAAAGTATTCTATGATACCTGAAGCAAATATGTTCTAATCTACTGACAAAGTGTTAAGATAAAACATTAAAAATATCCCAAGCTCAGAATTACGAGTATAACAAAAACTTTTTGTCCCGAAAAATATTAGGTTCCTAGCTAAAAACCAACAACGAATTCTACTCGGCCGAAGCCCGGGCAAAAAAGAATATAAACCTATTTAAATTAAACAGTATTATTCAAAATAAATCTATTTTTAAGTCTCATAGCTCTATATCTTACCGATACAGGAGAAAAGATGGAGCTCGAAATGGCAGAAGGGAGAGAAAAGCTCGTGGAAGAGGGAGAAGACAAACCTCGCAGCAACGGGGTGCCTGCGCCGAATGGGAAGCTGCCGCACGACAGGGACAGTGGTAAGGGGGGGGGGTATGGTTTTTATGTGGTGGGATTTATAAGCTAGTTTCAGACATAATATTTTTTCATGACAAACACAGGCTACCTGACGGTAAGTAGGATCTGTGACTCATAGACATTTGAACTTAAGTCTTAAGTCTACAATCTCAGGACTGAAATCCTAGTAATATTGCTTAGGTTAACATGGCGGTTATTAAATAATATCCTAACATTACAGTGTTTTTTTTGCAATTTTACGTGTTTTGGACAACCCAGCAAAATAATGCCAAATTTAAAAATAAATTGTATGGTTCTGGTGTAGGTAGATTCGGTTTTCCCAGTTATACGTAATAATACCCTGTGTAATTGGGATACACCTATTATTAAGAATGTATGGAAATTTGAAAATCAATGTATAATTTTTTTTTAACTTAGAGGATTATGCTTCTCAAATCAATCCCAGTAGTATTTAAAAATATACGTTACAATGAATTAATTAAGCAAAATTAAAAAATGACATTCATTTGAGCCCTAAATGCGGTGCGAATTTCGCTATAAACGTCTTTTGTGGTTTTACATAAAACATATGAAACCTCTATAAAATTTTACCTTATAACTTATAAGTCCTATCAATAAATTTGAGGTGATCGTGTTCAGAGAATATACTTTTTATAAATAAGGGTCATGCAGGAAGTGCTGAATTAATTAAGGTTTAGGTAATGTAATAAGCAATGACCGAATGCATAAAGTACTCTGAAATAATAAATTTATTGTGTAGCGATTATTTGTTCACATCATGTTTGAATGACGTTCGTCTATTATAAGTATTATGACTTTAAAAACAGATTACAGATAATAAAAAAGGAATTCCTAAATAGCTCCGCAATTTTTAATTAATTAAATAATTTTATTTATTTATTTATTTATTTATTTATTTAAGGAGAACCAACAGCTTTTACAATTTTACTTGATAAATTACCTATTTTAAATAACAATAACACTTTTAATCATGAAATGCTTCAAATGCTTTTAATCATGAAAAGACTATTATTTCTTGAAATATAAAGTTAATTTTTTAGGAGTATCCCAATTGTGTTTTATGGTACACTCATGTTGTGTTTGCCTTTAATTGGGTACACTCTGTCCTTAGTACTATTAATTGTATGATTGCTTTCTCAAGTGTAGCATTGTATTGTATAAATAAATAAAATTAAGTATATATGTAGTGAATAATCCTTTCCCATCGTTTTTTGTCGGATTAGTTCGTATTTATCTAGCTTTCTCAATTAGCTTCAGTACCCATCAATATGCCAACTGAGAAAGCAAGATAAAAACGAAGTTATCCGACCAAAAACGATGGGAAAGGATTATTCACTACATCTGTAATGTGTTTGTCCAGGAGCTGACACGTCAGAGGTGTCGGCCGCGTCGCGCTCATCCCGCCGCGGCTTCGAGCACCTCGCCGTGCCGCGCACGCTCATCATGGAACAGATCACCCTGGGTAACCACCACCTCTTCTTATAACATGGGGAAAATAAAGATTAGGGTTTAATGATATTTGAGACAGTAGTCCCTTTAGAAGATTGACGAAAGAGATATACAGATCGAAAGTGAGTGGACGGGTCGGAAGGGGCCGCCCTAGGCGTACTTTTTCGAGTCAAATCGGAGAAATACTGGAAAAGGGCCGAATCTTAAGTACCCGAAACCGACGTGCGTGCATGACTCGATGTATGAATGTGGAAGAAGCGAAAGAAATTTGTCAAGATCGTAGCAAGTGGAAAGAAGTGGTCTTTGCCTACCCCTCTGGGAAACAGGCGTGATTTAATGTATGTATGTGCGTACGCCGGATGTACAGTGGCGCCCTCCTTACTATTATTGTGTTTTCTATTAAATTAAAGTATTTTTTTGAAATTGGTCGGTAGGTTTTTGTACTACAAATAAAAACACAACTTTTAGGGTATATCACATAGTTTAATAACAATGCACCTTCGAGTTATCAACTTAACGGATAAAAGTGGCCACCTTTTCCCGTTAAGCTGACTACTCAACGGGTAATTGTTATTAAAGTTTGTTACGTATGCCATAAATTGTGTTTTTACTTGCGCTACAAAAACGTATCGTCTGATTGCAAGGAAATTCTTTCCTTAAGTAGAAAACAATAAAAGTAATGAAGGCGCAACTGGACGCTCGACGTTTGCTCGGCGCAGTCTTAAAGGGAATCTTAAAAATTGTGGCCAAATTAATACATTCTATAACTGTTTATAAATTTTATAATGCAATTTGTGTTTTGGTAAGTTTAGTTAGTTGTTGTATATACGTTTAGTATCTATATTATTTTTATTTATATATTCATCTTCATACTGTCATCTTTGGGAAAATTCGTTCTCAACGTCGAGATCCCTTAAAGGAATAAGTTCGCTTTCGTACAGTCGACTACAAGGATATATATCCACTTTTGGACCTTCAAAGCAATAATGTGCAAAAGTGGATACATCTCTTTGTAATCGACTGTACATTTTCATATAAGTTTTTTTTATCCATAAGGCGTTTGCGTCTGAACTCAGTCTCACCTGATGTTAAGTGACGACAAGGTCGAGGGTGGTGATTTCAGTTTGTGCAATAAAAAGTTTACTTACTTACAACTGTGGTGTTCCAGGCCGCGGCGAGTTCGGCGAGGTGTGCCTGGCGCGCGTGGACGTGGCGGCCATCAAGCGGCTGCGCGCGCCCGCCCCCGCGCCCGCCTCCGCTTCCGCTTCCGCCCCCCGCCTCCGCCCCGTGCTCGTTAAAGCGCTCTCCACCAAAGACGAGGTACAATTGTACATTAATAATAATAGTGTATTTGATATTATAAATGTGCAAGTTACTTTGTCTGTTTGTTACGTTATCACGGCTAAACCGATGAACATACGAGTAGGGTATTTTTTCTTTTTTTTACAGTTTTTTAGTGAAGTCTAATGGAGCCGCGGGCAACAGCTAGTTGAATATAATTCCTTAGCTTATTCTGTGGGTTTTATTACGTAGGTTTTACATTATTATTATATTAGTGTAGGTCTTGTCTCATTCAAATATTGAACAGATAAATTAAGATTTTTTTAACATAATATGTTTCCTGTTTCGATTGGCTATCATAACGAGTCACGTTTGTGCACATTTATTAAATTATCTATTCAGACAAGGTATAGACAAGACCAGCCCACTTTCACCATCTTGACAATGACATGTGACAAAGTCAACACGCTGACGCACACTGGGTTTCATATAAGCTGCGCTATGTACGGTCACGAGCGTTAATTTGAGACCCATTTCAAGAAAAATGTGCTTGAAGTCGTCAATGTCATTATAGATGTCAAGTCATTTGTAACTTTTAGGAAACTCAACCTTAATGTTGTAGAATGTCAGATTGACTTTGAACCTAAGGTGGGTACCAAATTTAATCTCGTGACTGTACACTGAAATGTCACCTGTCATTGTGAAGATGGTGAAGTAGGGGGTAGAGTTATGATTGCATGTATAAATTGTTGATTGTCGGTAGACCCTGTGCGCGGAGTTCCGTCGAGTGCTCGAGGTGTTCTCGGTGGTGCGGCATGAGAACGTGGCGCGCTTGCTTGCCACCTGCGCCGGCCAGCCTAGTCTGGCGCTGCTGGAGCACGCTGCATGGGTCCGTACACACACACATTCTTACACAACATACAGAACACACAAACACTACTTACATATGTACAGACAAGATATACATACAGTACGTACACAAAAGAGGACGGAGCATAGGTATATAGTTACACACAGCGTATGCTATACAGTTTGAACTTAATTAAAATTATCAATGTTTTTGTAAGGGTAGTTTGGTTTTCAAGTGGGTTCTCAAACGTTACATTAAAATTTTGAACTGTTTATACGTTTCATTCAACGAATGATGAATGTTAAGGGTTTATTGGTTAAAAAACGTTTAAGACTCTATAAGACATTTGTTTAAGTTCAAAATCGAATAAAACGTTAATTATGTGATTTTGCACTGATCATTACTTAATCAGACAATACGACAACACAAACCAAGGGTTAATCTACATTTCATTTTCATTCAGAAACTCAGTACTCTCAAATAACTACTATTTCTCCAATCTAATAGGCTATTTGACAAGGTGAAAAAAAACGTAATAATTATGTATATTCATATAAATTATGAGTTTTAAAATCGATTTAAGGTATTCTTACTTTAAAAAAATGGATCTTTTATCCAAAAAACCACGATAAAACTTGATATTTTTATATGTGTCCATTTTATCGAAAACGGCGCCGAATCCATGATGACGTCAAGGGTCGGTAAATATCACAGATTATAGGACGTCTGTATATTCTATATGACAGTTGACGTTTGTTTGTTTTTCTGGCTTTGCTATGATTAGCCAATGTCAGTTTGTTTATGTATTGACCACTGACGTCACTGATTCCTGTGCGACGCCATCTTGCCCAAGAAAGCGATTTGGCGGCATATTTTAAAAGTGAATTTTTATTTCCTTTTTTTAGACGAAATACATAAAAGAATTTAAAATTACCACTTTTGGAGTACTCAATAAACACCAACAAATAATCTGAGATGGTTTTCAAAAACCTGTCAAATAGTGAGCAGGGATTGTAACCGGTTACAAATAAACCGGTATTTATTTAGGTTAAACCGGTTAATTATTTGGGTTACGTTCCAACGAATTGGTTACGCTCACAGGGAGCGAAATGCATTTACCGGTTATAACCGGTTATGGCTCCTCTTCACAATCGGCGATCACAGACGATTACGGGCGAGCACGATTGTGTAGAGGGCGTACTCGGCTGTACTCGGCTGTACTCGCCGATCGTCGTCTATGATCGCCTGCGACCCGTCGGTTGTCGGTTTTTCGGGCACGCATAAAAGGGAATCGTGGCGTGGTGCGTCGAGCTGCCCACACGATCGCTGATCATTCATTCGACGTCGAACAGTGGAAGGAAGTACACGTGTGTGTTTAAGTTAAAAAAATTAAAAAATATGTCTACCGGGTGGTCTAATGAAGAGACGTTCGTTGGAGTACGTTGACGTAGTGGTTGTATACCGCCATTAAATAAATGGTTGCAGCAGCAACACATTCCACGTCCAATTCCATGTCCATCTTGTTCGCTAGCCGTTCGACAACTGCGACGACGATCGTGTGGATGCTTGTACACGATGATCGTGCCGATTATAGACGATCACGCGATCAACGATCATCGCCGATAGTGTAGTACGGCCATTAGAGAGCGCTTCCGTCATTCACCCTTGTCTCGGCTCACACGGAAGGAGCGCTCTCTAACCGGTAAATGCATTTCGCTCCCTGTGAGCGTAACCTTTATTATAGGTTAGGCTCTAATAGTGTGGCTTTAACCGCTACGGAAAATAAATCGGTTTTCAATCCCTGCTATTGAGAAATGTTCCATGGTGATGTTTCCATTTCCCTCGGGCAGGGTGACCTGAAGAGCTTCCTGGTGGCGACGCGCTCGCCCGAGGAGGCGGCGGTGTTCGCGGGGGGCGCGGACGGCGCGGACGGCGCGCCGGCGCCGCTGTCGGCGCAGCACACGGCGCTGCTCTCCGCGCAGCTCGCTTCTGGCTGCAATGCGCTCGCGCAGGCCCGCCTCACGCACCGGTAACACACATAACCAGTACTTAACGGACTTACATACATACCTAGTCGGTCCTTAAGTTCTGTCATAATAGTACATTACTACAGACGCCGGGAAGTAGGTGGTTGCAGGCCGAGTTCATATAGACGGCCGAGCGAAGCGAGGTCGGATAGTTACGAGGCTGGCAACCCCTTTTCACGGCGAGGTATGTATAGTGCTTTTCTCAAACATATGCAATGAAATAAAAAAAGACATCACTCAAAAAAGTAAATTGATAAATGTCCACCCTAGGGAAGAAAAGTAATTGGGTGTTAAAATAAAGTACCAGGAGCGCAGCGGTAATTAGGAGGTATATCAGGCATAGCGCAACTTAGATCTCAGGCGGTGCGGGCAACCGGCGGGCGGCGGCGGGCGCACACGACACAGCGCGGGTGTCTCCCAAACGTTTATGCACTCCTAGTATTTGACGTTATAACATTTTCTCAAAAATTTTAAAAATATAATTTAGATATTCAGCCTGTTCATAAAACAAGCTGTCATGGCCATATTAAAATTAAAATTTATAATTTTAAAAATAAGTAATAGAGTTTCATACATTTGTAGTACATCAATCAAAACCTTATTTTATATAGAATAAAAAAAGCGAAATTTGAGTTCGTTACTATTGCAATAATTTGGTGTACGAGCCTTAAGCATTCCCATTCGGGGCAGGAAAGCATGGGTCAAAACACGCACGACCACGATACTCATAATGGCTACAACTTTTGTAAGAGTTCTCGTATTGAGTCGAAATTTGCGTGACATATTGACCAGACTTTTATCTTTAAATACTGATACAAATGTATTCCAAGCAACTAAAGATCCGCTTATACTCCGGTCAATCTTCATGTCTCATTAAATTGACCTTACGATTTCACATCAATTTGCAGAAATACGAAAACAGACCAACTTTCGTGCTTCATAAGCTGGTTTTTAAGTGTCGCTAAGATAATAATGCTGGTCTCTGAACATACTCGGAGATGAGAAGCTTTATAATAATAAATCGAAAATGTTCCTGGTTAACAAATACTAATCTTTAAAGCGTTTTCAAAAAGTGAAATGTTTAGAAAACTCGTGCGTGTTTTAATCGGTGCCGGCCGAGAATGTTAAAAGACCGTTTCGGAAATTGCGGCGACTATGTGGAATGATGATTAGTTCCTATAAATGTACTTTAATTAAGCTTTTAAATTTAATTTATTTTAAATTTAAAAAATAAACAAAAATTAATTTTATTTGACTAAACCTTTGTGACAGAACTTAAGCACCGACACACATTAAATCACGCCTGTTTCCCAGAGGGGTTTTGCGAGTGGTAGGGCCTTGTGCAGGGTCCGTCCGGATCGCTACCACCATCTTATCCATTAACCTACCGCCAAACAGCAGTGTTCGCATTGTTGTGTTCCGGTTTGGGGATAAGACAGCCGGTGAAATGACTAGCATAGAGGCATTCCATCTTAGTCCTCAGGGTTGGCAACGCATTTGCAGTCTTAGGATTGCATTGCAGTCTTGTGAATGCGAATGTATATGGGTCACAGTTTCTACTTTCCATCAGATGGCCTGTGTGCTCGTTTGTCTTCTCCATGCCATAAAAAAAAGGGGTAGGCAGATACCACTTCTTTCCATTTGCTACGATCTTGACAAATTTATTTCGCTTCTTCCACATTTATACATCGAGTCATGCACGCACGTAAACCTAAAAGTACGCCTAGGGCGGCCCCTTCCGACCCGTCCATTCAATTTCGATTTGTATATCTCTTTCGTCAATCTTCTTTCATCCATCCTTTCCAAATGACCGAACCATCGAAGCGTGCCTAATGTACTTCAATTTAAATAATAAATACTTCCTATGGAATAGAACATGCTGAATTATATGTACATAGTATAGAAGGTTTCGCCTTAACAGTATTTTTTTGTTGAAATTAGTGCATCGTTTATCGTGCCAAAAAATTATAGGTAGACACTCCGACGTGTGATGATGAGTTAAAACCGGAGTAGCAATGTACAAGTTGCAGAATATTTTCAGAAGTTAAGAAATCTTCTCAAGAAATTACCGAGAATATTATCGGAAACATTTGAGAGCATTGAGAATGTTCTCTTTCCATACAAAGTTTAAGAATATTCTTAGAAATTTCCAAGAATTTCTCATAAGAAACTATCACTTTAAGTTACTTTTCGGTACAATGCTAAACCGGAGTCACCTTGAAGGTCTTAGGTTGGAGTTCCGACACTAGACCAATTTTAAATCGTCTGTCGATCTTTTTAAATAAGGAATTCTCACCGAGAGATGTCATTCCGTCCGCGGCCGTCGGCTAGCTGACACCACTAAAATGATATATATATGTATGTATATCGGGTGTCCCGCGGCTATGCCACATGAAGGGAAACTACCTTAAATAAGGTCCATAGGAGACTTTGCTATTTAGAAACTTTATTTTATTTTGAAAAGTACCTAAATTATATTGCATTCAAAGATTTAAAAAAATATCTTCAGTTTTTGCATGTACTTAACATCTGGTGTACTGCCGTTTCGCCGAATTATGTTTCGTCAAATGATTCATTTCGCCAAATGTTTCATTTGGGCAAATGCTTTTTTTTCTAAAACTGTAAATATTTCAGGATTTATTTCAGGACCATCGTGTAGAACCCTATAGGTTAGGTTAGGTTAGTTTTTAAAAAATCCTGAAATATTTACAGTTTTAGAAAAAAAAGCATTTGCCCAAATGAAACATTTGACGAAATGAATCATTTGACGAAACATAATTCGGCGAAACGGCAGAGAACCTTAACATCTATGTATTTTCTAGTAACTTGAATGTAAAATATCACAGTGTTGCTTTGTTTTTAGATACAATGTTACTTGGAGGGAATTATTTCTTATCAGTTACCCTTCTGACTGGCATCATAAAAATACAAAATGTTTCTTTTTTCATATTTGGTCTGTTCGATTCCCAGGTGAGGCAAGCAGTTTTTCAAAAATCTTTGAATGCGGTCTTACTTACTTTTTTAAATAAAATATTGTGTTCTTAAAGAAAAATCCTCAATCTACAATTTTTAAGGTACTTCCCCCTCATGTTGCATAGCCGTGGGACGCCGTGTATAAATATTTGTTACTTTGAAGTATTCTTTTTTATGTAATTAACCTAATATATTCGTTTAAAGAGGCCTTGTTGCCTGCATTAAAGGTGTTACTTATACTGTATGTATACGTGTGGTGTGTCAGGGACATCGCGGCGCGCAACTGCGCTGTGACGCCGGCGCTGCGGCTCAAGCTGACGCACGCGGCGCTCTCGCGCGGGCCCGACGCCGCGCACTACTACAAGCTGCACGACCAGGTCAGTACCTACTACATTACACTGTGTGCATACCACTACCTTGGCTCCACTATCTACCTACACTCCTCTAGGCCCTACTGTGTACACTCCTCTAGGCCCCGCTGTGTGAACTCTCGGCTCCAATATCTACACTCCTCTAGACCCTACTGTGTGGACTCTTCTCGGCCCCATTGACTACACTCCTGTCGGCCCCATTGTCTACACTCCTGTCGGCCCCATTGTCTACACTCCTATCGGCCCTATTGTCTACATTCCTATCGGCCCCATTGTCTACACTCCTGTCGGTCGGCCCCATTGTCTACACTCCTATCGGCCCCATTGTCTATACTCCTGTCGGCCCCATTGTCTACACTCCTAACAGCCCCATTGTCTACACTCCTGTCGGCCCCATTGTCTACGCTCTTCTAGGCCCCAGTCTCTCCACCCCTTCCGGCTTAACTGTCGACACTTCTATCGGCTCCATTGTATATCAATAATCCCTATCACTCTTACTCTAATATGTCAAATGTATACACTTTTCTCGGCCCCATTGTTTACACTACTCTCAGCTCCACTGTATCCACTCCTCTAAGCTCCATTGTCTACACTCCTAACGGCCCCATTGTCTACACTCCTGTCGGCCCCATTGTCTACACTCTTCTAGGCCCCAGTCTCTCCACCCCTTCCGGCTTAACTGTCGACACTTCTATCGGCTCCATTGTATATACATTGTATATCAATAATCCCTACCTAAATGTATACACTTTTCTCGGCCCCATTGTCTACACTACTCTCAGCTCCACTGTCGACATTAGGCCCCATTGTCTCCACTCCTCTCGGCCCCACTGTCTCCACTCCTCTCGACCCCATTATCTACACTCTTCTAGGCCCCACTGTCTCCACCCTTTCCGGCTTTACTGTCGATACTCCTATCGGCTCCATTCGACATCAATAATGTGTCAAATGTATACACTTTTCTCGGCCCCATTGTCTACAATACTATCGACACCATTGTCTACACTTTTCTCGGTTTACACTACTGTGATCCTGTACGCCTTCAGATAATATCCGACTATAGCATTAAACTATGGTATGTAAATATTGAACGTGTATTGTTGACTTCAACATATCTTGTCTGCTGGCAGGTGGTCCCGCTGCGCTGGCTGCCGGCCGAGGCGCTGGAGGGCGAGTACTCTGCCAAGTCCGACACGTACATGTTCGCCGCCACCGTCTGGGAGGTAACCACACACACACACACACACTTACACTGAAAAATAATACTGTCCTTCTGCTCGGACAGTAGACTGAATATTCGGGCGATTCAACTGCGGTCATTTGTTGTCTTCAATATATTGACGAAAATAATGATAAGTACTAACAACTTTTGGTGTCAAAATGAGCGGATTCGTTGGATTCCATTCAGAAGAATAACAAAGTTATTAAGTTTATCTTGAATGATACGCGAAGACAATAATGAACGGTGGTTAGAACGCCGAATAAACTCCCAGTAAAGATTTCTATATCTCATCATCGGGATGAAAATGCCATTTTCATCACTAGGGAGAAAAATGATTTTGAAGCAAGAATTGGTCAAGCAAACCATTTTTGACTAGTTACTAGACGGGGGAAAAATCTTACACAGCCATTACAAAACAACTTTTTTTAAGAACATGATTTGTAGCAATGTTAAGCATAAAAAAAAAACACGAAGAAGTAAACAAAATGTTTGCTTTTTTCACAGTAGAAATGAAAAATAGCGTGTTTATCTCGGGTAAAAGGTTAAATTGAACTCTTTAACTATAAACGAATTGTGCACCCATATCACGGAATATAGCCCTCCTAAACCAATAAGCAGTATCTTAAATTCAATCACCAAAGCAGATTCAATTCTATGTCGTTAATTATAAGGTTAATATTACTATTGGAGGTTTATCTCAGTTGCTGTGTTTTTGCTTAGGACGGCAGTACTCGTATGGTTGCTTGTTAGACGGTCTGTAGACATACATCGTGTAATTGGGATTGTTCAAATTTTTACAATTACTCCAATTCGAAAACCATTTCGAGGAATAGGGCTTTAAAGCCGTTCTGCATTATTAAGTTCTTGAAATATTTATTTATTTCGGATATTTCGGCAAAAGTATATTTAACCTTTGTCTGACTTTCGTTTTCGGCTTGAAGCCCTCCTAGGTGTATGTTACGGTTACGGGTTAGGAGAAAACAGCTTGAAATTGTATGTTTTAATGCACTATTACAATAACTTTTTTTCATTAGATATCATTTAATTGTTGTAATTTATTAGAAAATGCCATCCCAAATTTGAAATAATAATGTCATCCATAAAATGTCTGCTAAATAAATAAAGATATTTAAACAAAACTATTGGGTCAAATACAAAATAAATGAAATTGTTGTCTTAAAATTTCCTATTCTTTCGAATTAGAAAGTAAAAACCGTGAAATATTTTTTTTGGTCCATCCCAATTATGTCCTTCCAGATATACACCCGGGCTGAGCTACCGTTCGCCAAGCTGAGCGATGCCACGGTGCTGGAAAAGCTGCGGGGAGGCTCGCTCGAGTGGACGGTCCCGGGTGCGATGCCCGACGCGCTCGCTACTCTACTCGTGAGTCACTAGTGCTTTGGCTCCTTATACAGTGTGTTACCAGCACCCAGGCTTTTTTTAAAGTAGGTTAAAATAACATATACCTGTAACGTAACTATAACATTAATTTAATTTATAAACAAATTTTCAGGCATTGTTAACTTTGTAACAAAACTTTAATTGCCAGCAATGTAAGGCACAGCCATTCGACAAGTGTAAAATGACAGTCGACGGATACTTTGATTATTATAACTTGCCCCCGTACCACGACATGCCTTGTACTAAGCAACAGCGATACTGGTAACGATGAACACGCAGCACATGCACTACATTAAAAATGGACAGTATCTAAGAAAATTTATTGTGAAGTTATTTTAATTAATTTTTAATTGATAATACTTGAAAACAATTGCTGACACAACGTATTATCGGCAGTTTTAATAAATGCCCGCATGCCGGTAACACTGTATTTTATTTTTGATTTAGCACAAAGCTAGCAATGTGCTTGTTTTTTCGGTTTACAACAATTTAAGACTGCGCCGAGCGTACGCCGGATGTACAGTGGCGCCCTCATTACTATTGTGTTTTCTAATAAACTAAAGTATTTGTTTGAAATTGGTCGGTAGGTTTTTGTACTACAAATGAAAACACAACTTATATATAACACATAGTTTAATAACATTTCACCTTCGAGTTATCAACTTAACGGAAAAAAGTGGCCACCTTTTTCCCGTTAAGCTGACTACTCAATTGTTTTATACTATGTAGTGATTTTTGGTTGTCTATACAGAAACGATGCTGGAGCGAGTCCCCGGCGGCGCGACCGCAGTTTGACGAGATCTGCGCAGAGACCGCCGCCATACTACAGGCCGCCACCGACGGGGAGGCGCTACAGGAACAGTCTTAAACATATATAGCTTCGGAGCTGCCTTGTCGCTCACTGTCTTGATCCCAATCATATAGTCTTTTTCTTCAAAGTCATCATCATATTTCCAATTCAAACTCACATATAACATTATCATAATTTTAAATTTTTTTGGTTAATCAAGCATTTAACAAACGAGCATTTTTACGTTTTTCATATCATTCATCACGCAGTCCCTATTCCTTTTTATTGCTACCCTTTTGCACTGTACGCAGTCTGACTAGGTATTTTACTGCGTATAAACGAACAAAATGACGTGCTTCGTTTTGAAAGTCAATCAGGACAGACCACAGATACTACAGATATTCTCTATTGGTCTGTTCAATGTATTTGGATCTGACTTGGCCTTTATTTTAATTTCCGACCTTCGCAACAATCTAAATGGGAGCTGGTGACACAACACTAGCGACACCACCGCAGGCGCCTGAGAAGAGCCAGGTCCCGACCACCACAGCTACCCTCTGGGCTCCTCCGGCCCCCCAGACTCCACCATCATCCAAATGCGGCCATCCTCGACGACCTCCGAGTCGCGATCTTCGCCGACATCTAAGGACCAGAGGGAAGAGCCTGCCGCTGTCTCGTCCCTCAGAGGTCACCATTCGATTTAGAGACCACCGTTCTGGGGGGGCTGGCTCAGATACGGATACCGGCTCGACGTCCTCTGCGCTGACGGGGGAAGACACACGGTACGAGTCCAGAAGCTCCGTGCCCTCTACTCCTTGTGTCGGTCCGCGCCGAGGCAGCTCTACAAGCCCGCCCTTCCACCTGCGGACGGAGACCGAGGCGGGGCGTCGGAGCCGGAAGCCTACGCTGGCGGGATCACTGACTCCAGCTGGGCTCCTTCACCAGCACCGAGGAGGGCGGGGGGAGGCTGCGGGCGCCTTCGACGGTGAGTGACAGCAGTGTGGGTACTTTTCCAAGGATAACCACATGCTGCGCCATTTTCTAAACAAACACAGGGGCCTGGGATCGGAAACAAGAATGGTATACAGCACGTATGGTACCATCAGCACCCATGGCCCCTCGTTAGATGCCCGCAGGAGGGGCGACCACCAAAAGTGGTCCTGGAACGGGCGGGGAACGCGGATTGGGACATTTTAACCAATATCCACAGCGTACTGTCCAACTTAACGTTTTAACTATATACATCACCCGTCCAGTTATTGCCTACTTTTCGACCTTGGCAACAATCTAAATGGGGGCTGGTGTCACAACACTAGCGACATCTAGTGACTAAGAACTGATGGTATAAAAATTGTATTATTTATATTATTTGCTTTTTATAAGTTGGTTGTCTATGTATCGTTGTATAATTGACCACGTTTTACTACTACTTTTTTTTTCTACTACAAAGACATATTTCCTTTATTCCATTGAGATAAGGTACATGTCTGTCTATATAGGCAACTCTATAGTCCTAATAGGTATATTATAACCTTGGGTGAATGTAATCGTTTTTTATTCTTTTGTATAATGCTAGTGGATTAAATATGTATTATTTCAGCAACTGATCGTTAAAATGGATGATTGATTATAGAAACGAAACGAATCGTTTGACTATTGAATAGGCTAAGTAAAGTTTTTGGAAGATATGTATATTATATTTATTTTCGATAGTCGTATATCGAAATACTCCATTTCCAAAGTCCGTGTGGGATTGCCGAATTCATTGCGTGGATTGTACAATTCAAAGGGGCTCTCTTGGCTATCAAAAAGCAGAGCAAGAGTCGTCGTGAAAGGAACAAAATCGGTGTCCAAGAAGAACTGCCAAAGGGGTCAAAAATAAATCGTGGACCAAATGTTGTGCAAAGGTTGCTCTACAAAGCGGCAAAATGAAAGTCGTTCGGGGAGTTCGTTCTGAGATCGTTAAAAATATTTCTAAAACACTGATCACATGAAACACAAGCAAACAGAAAAGAGCCGTTGAATTGAATCCTTTGTTTACTTTGATTTGATTTGACAATGACAGATATAGAAGTGTTTTTTTTCTTTTTCATTAAGTACGAAAGCAACAAGCTAGTCAGTCATTAAAGTGTACAAATGTCAACTTCATAACTAAAAAAAATATTTCTAAAATATTAGAGGAAATAAAAATAAAAGAGCCGCAGTTTCTTGATCATTAGGATGACGATTATCGAAAAAAAATATAATATACATTATCTTCCAAAAACTTTACTTTGCCTATTGAGTTGCTGCCTATTGTCTAGGAGTGCACGAACTCAGGCCGGGAAGCCATGTTTGTGACACTTTTTGTATTTATCTACCCCTTGTAAATATTTTTATAAACATTGTTTTGGCAAATAGTTTTCTATGTAGTGAAAGAGTTATCGAAATAAGGCGTAAATGAGTAAGATAATTCTTGTGTACATTTAAGATCATATTTTTTTAAATTATAAAACTATACGAATCTCGTTTCTCTTAAAATTAATATGTTATCGGTTAATGAACCTTTAATGTCTCTCATGCCATTTCTTTGATCTCATTGCAGTATATTTTGTTCTATAAACCCTATGCAGCTAAATCGAGTTTTATTATAATATAGGTAGCTAGAGATTCTGGAAAAGTGTGTTAGAATCAGATCTCCTATGGATTCAGATTTCCCCATACTATCCCAGTTAAAAAGACGCTGTATATTCCGTAATACGAATATAAAGTAAGCAAAATATTTTACAAAGATTTGTAATATACTTTAAAGTTATGAAAACGGATTAAAGATGCTCATAATTATATCTCTGAATTTTAGTGAAATCTCGTATGAACATAATTTAAGTATATTAGTGTTTAGTATGATTAGAAAATATAAGTCATTTTGATGCATTTACATTTACATATTCCTGTTTATTTGAATATAAATTATTAATTAAGTCGTATTATTTAATTAGTAATAATTAGAAGTAAGACAACTAAAGCTAAATGATACTGCCATTGATGTAAATAGAAATTAGTAGTAAGACTGATGTAGTCCTCTTAGGTTAATTAACTTTTAATTAAAATAATTAAAAAAAGCTCGTCCGAAATTGATGTAATTTGCACGTCCTTGTATCGTAGTAATATTCATTTGTAATCTAATCATTTTTGTAGGCTTAGATAATAAAGAATGGTCTAAAAAAGTAAGACTGCATCTTTAAAACATATAAGTAAAGTATTATAGCTTAATTATTTATTTAAGTTTCGGGATTTGATAAAAGGACGAAAAGAAAAAAGGAAATTATTAATTAAATTGCTATTGTTTCTAATCTTTACATAGTATGTTTCCAGTACTATGTAGTTTGGGTAGCAACTATGATCGCTTTTAAACTGTATATTATATCCTAATTATTGTACATTATCGGTGATACCAGAAAATGCATTTATAGATTTAATTGAGTTAGTGTTAAGACAGGTTCTAGCCTATGCCAAGGCGAAACCGATATCGTTTAAAAGAGCGATTGTTAAGATAAGAACGTTGGAAAAGGACGGATGAATCCATTTCTACCCGACTGCGCGAGACAAAAAAGTTTATTCGTACAGGATTGTGATCCTGTTTTTTTTTCCATACAAACTGCGATAACGGTTCTCTCTCCTTAAACATAGTATGTTTTTTTTTATATGTTGTAGATATTATGAAAAACTCTATGTCTAGTCGTCAATGTCATTAGAGATGTAAGTCATTTGTTACTTATGGGAAACTCAACCTTATTGTTGTAGAATGTCAGATTGACTTTGGACCTATGGGGGGTCACAAATTGAAGTCTTTGACTGTACGTTTTCCTTTCCAAGAAAATATGTATTTAGACAGAAAAAAAAAAACGAAAACGTAAAGACCTAGTTTTTCAGAATAACTACAACATATTCATAAATCGTGGAAATCGGATTTGATTAGTATGTGAGAAACGTTATCGCCAGGAGCAAAATTGTAATGTTTTTTTTATTTTAAATTACTACCAGTTTTTTAATAGTGATCGACAATCTTTGTTTTTTTATGAAACACGAGTGAAATAATGTCAGGTACGAGTTGAAGTGGGATAGCGATAACCAACCGAACGCTATTAAGGAACTGAAAACCTATTGGATTTATTTTAATATGGGATGTCATAAGAATTGTCAGCAATGTGGAAATGCCATAAGATAATTATATAAAAAAAATATCGGGGCGTCATATTATCAAACTAGTCGGCAGTTGGGTTTTAGTATTTAAATTTATAAATATTTATATTTTTAGCTTTTTAAGGGGTGATGAAGACATTTTTCAATATTATTTTACAATGATAGTCTTATTCTGCCCTCCTTAACATAAGAGGCGTATGTCTCATAGAACTGCATATGTATTAGTGACCTTATTTTTAACATAGGGGTTAAATTTACTTTGAGTATCAAATTGGACATGCGTTTTTTTTATTGAGGAGGGCAGTATTGTAGTAATTCGTTTTGTTCACAAGTCGTACTTAGCTATAGGGGAACTACTTAGATATTGATTCATTGATTTAGTAGACGGTTTAAGATATCGAAATGTCAAGACTGGACATGTTAATTTTATAATCTCATTTTTTATCATGTATTGACTATAGTAATAGTTTTTTTTTATTGTATTTATATCGATACGATCGATTTTTAGGTTTAACTGACGTAGGTTAGTTTTTTTCGTAGTGCCAGAATAGTTAGACATTTAAGTTAAAATAGTAACTAAGTCAAAAACAAAAAACAAAACAAAATTAATATACTGAGCCAAAGTCCAGGCAATGTCTAAGAGAACAGTTACTCGTGAAATAATTATGATAGAAGTATTATGGTAAACTGGTATACAGCCCCATTTTGAATCAACTCATATTTTTTTTGCTTCCTACATTAAAAGCTAGTAAAACTGAAATAATTCTAGCCCTATATCAAGAAATCTAGAACATCTATTATAAGACTCAGTTTTTTGTAACTGTGTGTCAAACTGTATATTCTCGAATGTCACTCAGCGTTATTTTATTATATAATTATTAGTCATGCGGGATAATCAAGCGACAGGTAGCGGAAAACTCCCAGCCTATTCCACCACCCTGACAGTGGCAGGAGACAGGTGACAATTCCGTATAGGTACATTGCAGAGTTAACAAGTTTTCACATCCCTGGGATTTATATCAGCTACGCACTGTACACTGAAATGTCACCTGTCACCTGTCATTGTCAGGACGGTGAAATAGGATGCAGGTCTTCATCTAGCAGTATTTGATAACAAAACGTTCGCTAGCGGCAGCTCTACAGTATTGTGACAATGGTAATATTCGTTTGTTTGTAACTTTAGTATGTAAGGTAACTATGGTACTTTTGCATTTGCATTTTTTTTAATAAAGCGTCAATTGACAGCTGGCGATTTTGTTTCATTTTAGATCACCTTTAGCTAGGTCCATATAGGGTGGTTCATGTGACAGCTTATTTACGGATATCTATCATTTTATCGAAACACCTTTCAACGAACGTGTCTATTCATCGAACTGCATAGGTATCTCATGAGTTATTTTTTAGTAGTCACAAGTGTAACCTAACCTACGTAATAAATATTTAAGATATCCTGAAAACATCATGGTTTAGCAGAAAATAGCAATTGAAGACATGATACAATCGTTGAAATTTGATAAAATGATGGGTTACCCATTAAAACACATACAATTATTTCGTATCTAGCGCCTTTATTCTACTGAGTAAAATCATATTGCTTCTGACATGTTATCGTATTGTCAACGATACGATAGCTCCGCTTTACTCGACAGAAATGGCCGCCGCGTTAAAAATGATGCGACAACGTAATTAATTAGGTTTTACTCTGTAATATAGATTCCCTACGCGTCCACTTCACGCTAGTTTGACTGCAGACAGGAAATATCTGTGTGTTTAAATCTTTGGTCATCACACATGCTGTGACTTCTTATCTTATCTTAGAGCTTGTCCAGAAAGGGCGAATTCGGCGCGATTCTCTCGCGCGTATTACGCGCGACCGTTGCGTCCACAAGGTGCGTACCAACGCTCGAGCATTTGGGGAGGAATTCAGTAAATTCGCTCTAGAGTTCGCGCGTTAACTGGACGCAACAAGGCGTCCCTAGTATCTCGACTCGCGCGCAATACGCGCGAATCAAGCGCGAGTCGAGAGTCTGGCGTAGTGCACACGATTTACGCGCGTATTTTGAATTCGCGCGATGCTTGTGGACGCGATGTATTGACGTCTAGTACCTCGACAACGCGCGTATGAATTCGCGCGATACGATTCGCGACGAATTCGCCCCTTCTGGACAAGGTCTTATCGTACAGACGGGCCCTTTCGGATACACTTCGACCTCTTTAGGATCTTTTGTGCAATTGCCTTTCGAATGTGCATTGTGCAGTACTCACGATGTTTTTCCTTCAGCGTAAGAGCATGTGGTAATTTAGTAAGTATTTAAGTTATAAAAACTCATTGGTACATGGTGTCCGCGGGGGTTCGAACTCGGTACGTTACGATCACGAGTCGACCCCCAAAGCCACTAGGCCACCGACGCTCTCGCGCATGCCATGACACTATAGTACCTATCTTTATTTAAGTAACTAATACTGTTTCACTCGAGTGTGTTTTACTACGCTAGAGCGTAACGCCCGTCTCCCTTTTATCAATGAGAGATAACTGTCTCCTTCCATTCGATATCGATCCCGAAATAGGTCACCCAGTGCACTTTGGGTGCAGTTCCTAAGTTTCAATCTCTTGTATTTCATGCGGCCCTGGTACACGCGGAAGCAAGATCGGACGGAGATCTGCAAAAATTATTTAAAAACATTTCTTTTGCAAGAATAAATAAATAGCCGAATAAATGATTAGGTATAATTATATTCTAAGCCGGTTAAGATGACATTTGAAATGAAAACTAAAATAATAGGTACTTTTTATTTAGAAAAAAGTACAGTACTGTGGGAAGAGCTCACTTAGTGCATTGGGGGCGTTCCTAGGCTATCCATCCCTTTCTCTACCCTCAATACCCTCTTCGATTTATGCTTTCCTAGTCAACGCGGAAGCATACGCGAGAAATGGTGAGGTTAGGGAAACATTGAAATAGGTATTAAATTTGTGTTTTTTTAATGCTTAAAACATATCAAATTGAACATACCTAGTTTGAATGGTCTGTTTTCGGTTATCGACAAAAGTAAGTACATAATTTATTTCACCCTGCAAGCCTAGCATGGCTGTGTCTCTATCGCGTGTCAACTGTGGATAAAGCATCCGTCACTATTTGACACGTGTACTTATTTACCTGTCAGAAGGTGACGGATGCCTTATCCAAAATTTATCACGTGATAATCGCAGCCATATTAGGCCCCATGGAGGAGGTATCTATGGTTCGAAAGATTTGGATATTTTCTTTTGTTTGTTGTGGAATCTATAAGGGAAAATTTAGAAAATTTGAAACGATTAAATATTATGTTTTGTCTTGATGACGAAGATATTTCTTCGGTTTTGAAAAGTTAACGTGTGTGCGTCACTGCAATGCCGCACCGCACCCTATGACGTCATTCGAACGCTGCTCTTCGATTGTATGCGCTCCTGGTATACACGGAGGAGAAAAACATCGTGACTAATACAAAATTTTAAGACTCGATGTCGCCGACAGTGAATATGACTTTCCAGATTTTTGAAATATAACTTTTAACATCGTTTGGTGAAATTGGTACTTAGGTTTAAGTATAGTCTGTAAAATGAAATTGCATTAAGAGTAGGAATAGTCGCGGTAAGAATAAAAATAAAAATAGAGTCGAAAAGTGACGAAGCTTTTCTTACCGCGACTATACTTATACACTAAGATTTACCTATTACTAACTAAATTGCTTTAGCTGGCAATGTTGCCAATTTCACTTCGAAAAGGAGCCTCATTTTCCAAAAGCTGTTTGCGATGTAAGTTATTCCTTTGGTTGCTAGGCATACTAATTTTGAAGGGAAGCGTAACCGGAACACTTACCCTTGAGTTTTCGAATTTTATACGGAGGACCATTAAAAGTATAAAAACAATATAGTTTGACGAATAAATATTTACTTTGTATTTTATTTGCTTGAATTTACAGTGAAACGGGGTCACCCTTATAATATGAGACATCTGGCAACCCTGTCAGTTTGCATACTGAAGACTGCTAAGGATTCTGGCTGGACATGCAGAACTCCCGGGAATGCCGGTACAAGCAGAGAGATGCCTTCCCTGGCTTGCCCCCGGGCCCGTCTCGAGGCCTGGTGAGTGTGCTCTGTGCGTCTTTCTGTAAGAGGAGAGATGGTTAGATTACACAGCAAGTGACAGTTAGGTGTAGGGCTGTTCCAAAGTGGCACACGAAGTGAAGTCAATTGCATACGGTAGAGCCATCATCTCGCCGGTGGTCTAAATAACTGATGTCATAAATGTTGTCCCACTTTTAAATCATAGTAATCGTAGCATTTTTCATATTATTGTTTTTTTATCATTTTACTGCAATATAGTTATCACGGTGGTATTTGGAACTGCAATAATATCTACCTAAGTACAGTCAGCTGCAGAGATAAGTATACCCCCCTGCATAGGAAACTTGTATGCAGGAGGGTATACTTATCTCTGCAGCTGACTGTACATACAGAGTAGAGAAATGTATGACAGCGTAGCACATATGTCATGATTAAGGGTGAGTGATACGAGAAGAGTTTTCAATATGAATGTGGAAGGTTATAAGACCTAAAAAGAGATGGATAGATTGTGTCAAGTGTGATGTGAGAAAAATGGGCGTGGACGCTGTGAGACCGCTAATAGGCATGTGTGGAAGCGAAAGAAATGCTGCGCTGACTAAGTCATAGGGATAAGGGCAAGGAGATGACGATGAGTGTGCATGTATGTGCGTAGGTAAGTATAGTAGTTTTCATTCTGTGATTCACTACATACTTACATAAACTCACGCCTTTATTCCCAGAGTGGGGTAGGCAGAGCTACAGAATTTCCAACAACTATAAAAACTTTTTGATAATTCTGTAACCACATTTTGCACACTTAGGCGAAGATGTTTACCAGTGTATTAGTGACAGGTTGCAAGCCCATCGCCTAACAGTACTACACGCCTTTATTACCTTAGTCGGCTTTTACGACATCCACGGAAAGATACGTAGTGGCACTATTCTAATCCGGCTACCAAACGGGGAAACTAATCCGGCTACCACACGGGGAATTTGTGATTCACTATTATTTGAATATGACCTTCCTTACCTTGGGTTCGTCGGTTCCCCTCCGTCCATCTAGCATGAGCTTGGTAGTAGGATGTGATTGCACTACCAACTGAAACCGCCAAACATAGAACCACAATTTCAAAATACCAGTGGGGCTAGACAAGTTGCCATCGTTCACGAACGCTAGCGTTAGGTGATCACTGGCGACATGTGTTGTCATTGAAAAATGTATGGGAATGACGTAAGTCACGTGATATATCACTCGTTAACTGACACGCTGAAAAGTGATCACTATCACTCGATAGGTTTGACGACTACGGTCGATACGCGGTACTATTTTGACACAAAGGCTAGACAAGTGGCCCTTTTGACAGGTCGAATAGAACACGAGCACAATCACCATGTCGCACTGCTAGATCAAAACAGTATTAACTCAAAATCATGGCTAGTTTGGTTTTAAGTTCAAAGAAGTTGAATTAAAGTTGATTTTGACATGCATTGTATTTTGAGTTACTACTATTTTCATCTAGCAGTGCGATATAAACGTCGGTATCTAAGGGCGGTATCTATGGACGGCCGTAACGACCAAGAAACTGTCAACTGAGTCCGTGTCATCACTGTCATCATTGCTTCGCGGTCGCATAAAATTATATTGTTTGAACTTTGATTTCTTATTAAAAATGCTTCCGCTGAGACTTACATATACGCTGCTCACAACAGTACGAGCTTATCCAGGCGCCGACCCAGAGAAATCTCTCGTGCGAGCCTGGAGGCCGCGGACGGGATGCATGAAATGCTGTTCAGGAACATTTTACGTTAAGCAAGGTCTCATTTAGAGTTCTTTGCAGCCTTTTGCGTTCCCTGACTTCGTTGAGGAGATTGAAGGAGGTTCTCCTTGAACTGAAGGTAAGCATCATTTTGATTTTAACATGTATAAGTTGGTATGTGCATTATATAAACAATACCTACAATGAAACTTGTCAGTACCAATAAAGATATTTATTACGATTATTTCAGGTGCTGTGTGCTCTCAGCTTTCTGGCGACAAGGTCGGATCAGAGGATCACGGGGTATCCAACCAATTAACGCAACGGACCGCTGCTAGTAGATGCATCCGTCAAGTGGGGGATGCTCTCAACAACGACACAGTCTTGAAGAGGAGGATCGTCTTCCTACAATCGGATGAAGCTAGGTCTCGTATAAGACAAGAGTAAGTTATGACATATATTTAATGAAAGTATTGGATGTTTCATTCCCTGAGTATGTGTAATGTTTTTTATTCACAAGGTCCCGCCCAACGTTTAAATTAACCGAGGGAGCGTTTTTTCTTTTATTGAAAACTCTTTATATATATAGTAGTATGGTTTTCGGAAAAAAATAGTACTTAGTTACTTATAGCGAGGTCAAGTAAGTATACTTAACCGATATCATACAATTTATTGATAAAATAACTTTTGTTTGTTTTAGGCAACAAAGAAAATCCTACAGACGGCTGGTTGACGATGCCGGATGTCCATATACTATTATCAACCCCTTGTCGCAGAATTACAAACTCCGGTGTTTCATTTTTACACGGAGCCTGCAGCCTGTATGGAAGGAGTATCTCAACTTTCATTCAATGTCTCAAAGGTCGCCCCCTAGGTTATATTGTAGTGCGGAGCAGTCCTTTTATAATTGGAGCCAAATCCAGGATGAGCCCTACTAATTAGAGGCAGGATTATACTTAATTGTTTGGTGAAATGAGTTTGAATTACTATTAATTTATTATGTTTAAAACCTCATCCAAAAATGCTATGAATCAAAAAATTATTGATTTCAAGTATTAAACGTTCAAAACAAAATCGAAGTACATTATTTTAGTAAAGTTTCATTACTCGAAGTTACACTGATGGCCATATAATTAGGAACCGAACGCTTGCGTTTTTCTCGTAAGATATACTTAATACAATTATGACTTAAATTTTGACCACCAATCAAAAATTTCTTGACCAATTTTATTTTTAGTTTACACTTATCATTATATAATAATCTGTTTAAATGTATGTACAGTTTGTCGCTGCTAAAATCGAATATTTCATCAATTTCATGTTAAAAAACTTTGTATGGATACGTCAGCACTAAGTTTTTAAATCCCTTTAAAAAATATTCGTTTTTAATAGCGGTAAACTGTACAAAAATTTGAGGCTTAGTTTATTAATTAACGATAAGTGTAACTAAAAATAAAATAGGTCTAGAACTTTTTGATTAGTTGTCAAAATTTAAAGTATATTTGTAGGCAATTACATGGGAAAAATGCAAGCGTTCCTAATTATTTAGCCACCACTGTTATTACAGGAGGTCACGACTAATTTGGTTACGATCTCGGAAATGTATTATTCTGGCCTGACAGGATAGAGAGCAACTCCCTGATGCCAAATATGTTGTTCTGCCTGCGCACAGCGGTCGCATTAACTAATATGGCGGCTGAAAGACGCGTTATCGTTCCCAAAAAAAAGAGATAAAGGAAATGGCTGAATTTTGTACATAAAGTAAGTACTAGTAGTACTCATGTCAAATACCTATGCAAAAACTGTTAAAAAATAGTTATGGCGTTATGTACAGTCAGCTGCAGAGAAATGTAACCACCTTTGCTAGGAAACTTGTATGCAGAGGGGGTCACTTTTCTCTGCAGCTGACTGTACTTTCAACGGCCGATAGTTGTTACCAAAAAAAACGATAAGGGAAATGGTTGAATATTATGAGCAAAGTAAGTATTAGTTGTACCAATGCCAAATATGTAAAAACTGACCAAAATTTTGGTCGCGTTAGGGCACTAGGACCTTTTAAAGATACTTCGAAAGTATATAACGCCATAACGTGACCAACATTTTTGACAGGTTTTGCATATTGGACATGAGTACATCTAGTACTTACTTAATTTACAGTATTCAGCCATTTCCCTTATCGTTTTGTTTTGGGAATGATACCACACGCATATAACGCGACCACTGTGCGCAGGCAGTCTGACAAATTTGTAGTCAGGTTCCTCTATTCCCACTAGTTCAGTTGACTGAACAAGTGAGATTTTTTTACTCGTTTGTTCAGTTGAAAATAAAATAAGTTATAACTGAACTAGTCAGATTTTTTTTCTCGTTTGTTCAGCTGAATAAAATTAATAACCGCTTAGTTCTATATCCATGTATGACTTCTTTGAACACGTAAAATGGTACTTTTTTGTTCTGTCTAGTCATACACCTACACGATGTGTACAAAACGAGTTGTTTAGGTTATGTTAGTTTTGCAGCAGGCCCGGAGGGCCAAACCACCCAGAAATAGGAGCTCCGCCTAAGCGGAGCTCCGTCGACACTCTTATTTCAAATCAATCAGACAGTGTCGACGGAGCTCCGCTGACGCGGAGCTCCAATTTCTGGGTGGTTTGGCCCTCCGGGCTTGCTGCAAAACTAATATTACCTAAACCTACCTAGTTTCTGGTTATGAAAATGGAAAAAAAGTCTTGTTTAATAACAGGTTAACAAACAGTGAAAAAAAATCATTATTCATAACCAGTTATGAAATCTTACTTGTGAAAGTGGACGAAAGGAAATTGACGACTTCAAGCATATTTTTCTTGAAATGGGTGTCAAATTAACGCTCGTGACCGTACAGTCACCATCAAATATCGGAGTAGGCGTTCAAAAATACCCGCACTCAACTCAATTAATTAAGCAGTGTATGTAGAGTGTGTTGATATATTTTTGCACACTTTGTTTGCTGCGATGTGTTTAAAGTCGTACCTACTTTAGTTGCTTACATTTACTTCAACCGACCTACAACATCCGACATTATGGGAAAACGAGCATATTTGGAAGGTATTATAGGAATGAAGACAACATGAATTGATTATTTTACTGAGCAGAAATTATGGAAAAGTACATAATTGTATTAACGCAGACATCACAGGAACATCGGAGTGCACGGATCCAGTTAATCTGCATTGCAGTCCTTCTAGACAATGCATACTATGTGGTAAAATTGGTGGGTGAAGTGGCTGAAGACAGTGGTGTTGGTTTTTTCTGAAATTAAAATAAAATGACTTATCATAATTTTTGTCATGAATATAAACTATAACTTTGTTTCTACATTTTTTTTACATTCAAGTCAAATATCCGTAAGGGGCTAAGGGCGCTAAAACACTGAGATATTGTTGGAAAAAGGTTAAGAAAGGTTATGTTCTCGCTGTCTCCAACAATAATATATTATCCAATATAGGGCTGAAACTATTGGACAGAGAGCGTGTCAGATAATTTTGAGCGTAACGCAATGTGAAATATAAATTATTATTGGCGACTGTACTTATTCTCATTTAGTTTATATTGGTTTTGCAGACACTTTAGAGAGATCAAATAACTTATATGAATAAAAAGCAAATTATTTACATAGATTTGATGCTTAATCTTTGGCCAAAGTAGCTGGTCACCCGAAACGTCATTTAGGCATGAGGAAATTTCCTTAATGAATGAGTTATCTCACGCCTCCCCCAAAACATAAAGACTTGGCTAAAAGCAGACATATTTATGCCATTTCACTGGTTTGACTGATGCAGCCGCCGTTCTCAGTTTGACAGAGGAAGTTTGAAGTGGGACCTAGGCAGCGTATGCATGCAGGTAACGTCCGCCAGGTTAGGTAAAATACTGAAA
Source organism: Acleris laterana (assembly GCA_963966035.1). Lineage (NCBI taxonomy): Eukaryota > Metazoa > Arthropoda > Insecta > Lepidoptera > Tortricidae > Acleris > Acleris laterana. The sequence continues at coordinate 3,253,521 of OZ014463.1, read as the reverse complement.
ATACGGAATAAAACTGTATACACACCATGATCTGCATTTGCGAATATCATTATAGGTATCCAGTGGACTTTATAAATATTTTCTTAGTTCCAATCACGTGTAGTCTAGGTCCCTGTAAATTAAAAATTAACTGTAGGTATATCTTTATCACAAACACGCTGCTCTAGTTAATTTTATCGAGTACAGGCTTCTGTACTATTCTGTCCATGTCATTACGATTAGTACCGCAATTTTAGCAAATGTTATCCGATTTTAAGGTGTAGCTGAAAGAAAGTCAAACACAACTACACTAAATAAATAAAAAATCGTACATACATACATACATTAACCCTGAAAACATTACACTCCTTATTTTAGGCAGTCATGTAAAAATAGTTGGGTATGCCTGTGCGCCCCTGCTGCGCTTTCACGTGATTTGAACATAAACCTGTATCTGATCTTCATTATTGATTTAAATAGGGAAACTATTTAACAATGCCTGGGAGACGCGTTCATACATTGTTATGCTGTGTAATTATTTTAAATAAATAAATAAATAAAGGAAGTAACTTTTCTTACATGTTACAAGAATTCATAACACATACATACACGTACATATTTACCTTAGAATAACACACAACACACAACACAATCATAATCTCATAACATTTTATGAAAAACCACATGTAAATAAATAATGTAACAAATACGAGTACAACATAATACGTACCTAAATATGTTTATTTCCAATGCACATCTGCGACAGCGTCAACTTGACTTTTAAGGTCGAAAAGTATAGACAAATTTATCATTTTTAGAAAAAAAAACTAGACTGTCGAGCGAGGTTGTATCCATCGTGGGCATACACTTTGGCTAGATTTTTCATTTTTGACAACGCATGTCGACAGTGATCGCCTAACGCTAGCGTTACATTCGATGGCAACTTGTCTAGCCTATTTCGCCAAGTGACAGGTGATCACCAAAGTGATCGCCTAACGCTAGCGTTCGTGAACGATGGCAACTTGTCTAACCCCACAGACTAATTCTGATTACCAAATTCCGGTTGGCAAAAATATGTTTGCTAAAACGAATCGTTTCCCAACCGTTGCCAACCCGCTTTTTTCTGTAACTAGGTACATATTTCAGGATTTTTATAAAAAAATAACCTAAACTAACCTATAGGGTTACACTATGGTACTGAAATAAATCCTGAAATACTTATTTATAGTTACAGATAAAAAAACGATTTAGGTTGGAAAACGATACATTTTGCCAAACGATTACGGCCATAAGGCAGGATACTCCACATTCCCAATTCAGCTTCGAATTATTCGGTGATGATCATCAACAATACCTGAGTTTAAATTTTAAGTTTGTTGGTATCCCAGTATAGAGAAACTGGTATTTTAAGATTCTGATATTTTGGCAATGAGCAAAAAGGGCTAACTAGCACACGTGCCACCTGATGGTAAGTAAGTGGGAGCTGTGACCCATAGACATTTGCATTCTCAAAACTACCATATTAAAACTGCAATCCTAAGACGGCAAATTCGTTTATCATGTGAAATTATTACGTAATTTTAAACTTTGTATTGCAATCTACGTCTCTGTCTTTCATTTATGTAAGTAAGTACGCAACGATTGCTTAATTTTTATTGACATTTCTATAACAATGGATATTTTTGTATCATGTGACCTATAACTATGGAGTTATGAATAAACGATTGTATTATATTGTATTGTTGCCAACCCTGAGGACTAAGATGGACATATTTTGTTAGTGTATTTGTTTTCTTGTTTATTAGTTAAAGTTTGTGTTAAATGATTACTTACTCTGCAATTTTACTGTCATCAATATATAGAAGATTGAGTCATTAAAACATAAAAAATATCAGGGGACAACCTCACACCAGTTGACCTAGTCCTAAACTGATTTCTAGGTTTGTACAGTCAGCGTCAAATATAAAGGTAACATTTAAAGTGCTCAAATAGTTCGGTTCACCATAATTAACTGTATGGGTCAGTACCTACCCATGTATAAACTTACTTAACTTATAAATCAATAAATACATAGAAAACATCTAAGACTCAGAAGATACTTTGAGCTCTTCTTACAAATAGTTGCCCATACCGGGAGTCGAATCTGGGACCGCTAGCTTCGTGGGCAGGGTCACACAAACTAGGCCAACGGCAATTAAAATTAAAGTAATATATGCAAACGCACTTTATTAAAATAGCTTTTTTTTCATGTATCATTATCATGTGCCTGTGTTGATTTCTCTGAGCTATATAATAATTCGTAGTATAATAAATTTCATAGTTCTAAAAATGTACTTACTAGCTGAAAAGTAACAACAGATAGTAAATAATAACAACAGATAGTAAATAATAACAACAGATAGTAAATAATAACAGTTCTTTATGAGTATTTTTCCCGGCCTAGAGCCTCGGTGGCAGTCACCATGTACCAATGAGTACTTCTAACTTAAGTGCATTATCCGATGCTCTTACAGTGAAGGAAAAACCTCGTGAGGAACCTACACATTCGAGCAAATGAGTGTGTAAGAGGTTAATTGCACAAAAGGTCCTAAAGGGTCGATGTGTATCCGAAAGGGCCTATATCTAAGATAAGATAAGATAAGATAAGATAAGATGTTTCCCAGCCTAGGAAGCAATGGCAATAAGTGATATCTTATCGGAAAGGTATTTTAACATTCTTTTTTTTATGGCTGGCAATATCAAATCACTGAGAGAAATTTTGCTGGCCGAACTAGAATATAACAAAACCATGTACGTTTGAACTCCTATCGCATTCACGTGACGTCAATTTTTTATACGTAAAGTAAAGTCACCTATGTTGTCAAGCGAGTTGCAAAACATACCTACTTCAGTCACTTATTGTGCGCTTATTCCGAGGGGAGTCTTTTTACAACACTATGGTTAAGAGTATTGTGAAACAACAGTAAAAACAAAAACGGAATCGTAATTACCTAGTTTTTCATTATTAGGTACTACAACATAATCAAAAATCTTCGTAATGGGACTTGATTTAGGGGGGGAGAAACTAAATTTGTATAGATTTTATTTGACAGCGACACATTTACAATCCTCTTAAACTTTGTATCCAACTACTTATCGATTCATCCCACAAAATGGTGTTACCTCCATTGCTTTTCTTGAGGCGTTAGACAGCTGAAAAACAAGGTTTAAAACCTAAAGTTTTCCTTAGGGTAACGGCACTTTTGAGGGCACTTGAGGGTGATGGATACTTTTAGCCGACAGGCACCAGTAATAGACAATTCACTCTTAATTAAAATTTGATGCGTTCCTAAATTGATTGTTGCAAAACAAATGAATAATTTTGTGTAAAATAACAATCATGTGTCCGTTATATGCCTTGTCCGTTACTGGTTCCATCAGAGGTACCTACTACTAATAACATTGTCGCGCAAGTCTTGACTTTAAAAAAATAATTATCCACCATTACGCGCAAAAAACATATAATATACTCGTACTTATGCTTCTATTGATAACTACCTACATAAACAAAATGTTTTATACCTCACTCTGCCTTATTTAATACTATTTGAAGCCCTGGGGGGTTATTATGACATAGCTATGCAGTTCATTTTACGGTGAGCGAAAAGGACGGAGCTATAGCAGTTACATAACTCTGTCCTTTTCTCTCAGCGTAAAATGAATGGCATAGATAGGTCATAATAACCCCACTGGGGGGTTATTATGAGATTTAAATGCAGTCCTGTTTACGGTGAGAGAAAAGGACTGTGGGGTTATTATGACGTACTTGTGCAATTCATTTTACGCTGAGAGAAAAGGACAGATTTATGTCACTGCTATAGCTCCGTCCTTTACGCTCACCGTATAATAAACTGCATAGCCATGTCATAATAACCCCCCTGTGGGGTTATTATGACGTATCTGTGCAATTCATTTTACGCTGAGAAAAAAGGACAGCGTTATGTAACCGCTATAGCTCTGTCCTTTACGCTCACCGTAAAATGAACTGCATAGCGATGTCATAATAACCCCCCAGCTCTTTACGCTCAACGTAAAATGAACTGCATAGCGATGTCATAATAACCCCCCAGCTCTTTACGCTCAACGTAAAATGAACTGCATAGCTGCGTCATAATAACCCCTCTGAGGGCCCAGACAAGATGCACTACGCTAACTAGCGTTTCTCTTCGTTTAGTTTTTAAACCAATCGCGTCACTGGTCGATGACGTGATAGGAAAAGTCACGTGATGTGCCAGTGACGCGATTGGTTTAAAAACTAAACCAATAGAAACGATAGTTAGCGTAATGCATTTTGTCTGGGCCCTATGGTGTAAGTTTTAACTTGTGCTTGTGTTTAAATCTTTAAAGAACGTTTGTACAGTAGGTACTATGGTTACAGTCAGCCGTATAAGCCGCTGCACATCCAATAGGTACCTTGTCGCTTTAACGCCTTAGAGAGATTAACGCAGCAGTTCTAACATTACTTTAAAGAGTTTAAAGTGACAAAGCGCTAGAGTGTGCAGCTACTTATAAAGCCGATTGTACTACCAGTTCAATTGAAACACGAGTGACAGAAATACTGTCATTAGCAGATTTAAGTGGGATAGCGTCATCACTTCAGGGGGGACGGGGGCAAGGGGGAAGGGGGCATCACATAAATTGACCTAGTCCTAAACGGAGCTCTAAATATATAACGATAAACCAACTTTCGTATGGGGTTTGGGTAAATTAAGGGTTGTCATTTGTAAAAGTCATACATTTTCAAGGTGAGCGGCCATTAGTAAAAGTGGAAAAAAGATAAAATACTTCAAAATAAACATGTTTTGTTATGTAATGTAATACTCTTAAGTGCATCGGAGGTGAGATATTTAATATTCATACCTGGGCGTACTTTTAGTACCAAAAACTGAACACTTAAATCTTAAATATCTCGGCTCCAATATTAGATATATTATATGTACGAGTATATGTGTACTTCGAGGTCCTCTAAATAAGTGTAAAAATCATCCATGGCCGCTGAAAAAAAAATTACAATATTCTTCAAACAAATGTACCCAATGCCTTTTTGATTAATAATTACAATACATTCTTCTTCAAACTGTTTTGTCTTTTTTAACAGGGCATTCACTCCAGGAGCTCGACTACAAATTATATTGCAAAGCTCATAAAGAACAAGGCAGAGTAAGGTAACGAGTTGCTTTGACTTTACAGCTAAAGTGCAAGACACGCACGAATATGTTATGAGTGTTATTACGCACCGACGGGACAACCAAAGCTCTTAATTGTTGAGAGAAAGAAAAACAATTTACAATAAACAAAGAGATACATAACAGAACAGTGGACAAAAAATAATAATAACATTAATAAACAAATAATATGTAACAATGACAATAACATTTAAAACGTAATAAATAATAAAATGTGTCCAGGCTCATCATATAATTATATTGCAATTCTCTATGTGTAATGTCCTTCCCTTACCTTTAATCTTCTTTCACCTGTTAACGTCCCATTTTGTCTGCGCTGTTCATAATATAATTATTATTGCTACCCAGCCCGATCCTCCCACAATTTGTTAAAAAAAACCGAACATTATCCAAACGTACGTGGATGTATTCTGACTATTTCTGACGTTGGTAAAATACACCTTACGCAAGATGTGATAGCCATTTAAAAATTACCAGACCTAGGAATATACGGGGCAAAACTAAATGACACCTAGGGATTGCCTATATCGATAAACTTAATTATCGATGCTTTTCCCATATACTAGTGATCGCTCCAAGTTTTGATTGTAAAATAGTTTATTTTTTAAAGTATGCAAATTAAACAAAACATCAACATAATTCTGGTCATTCTTTATTTTAAAAGGATTTATAACCTTCACTCTTCATCGTCATATTGTTTTTACTCCTAACAAATTCTAGTCGTTTATTTTAACAATAGTATCTAAATGGGACAGTTATTCTGAAATACACAAAACAGAAAAAATATATGATGATGATGAGTGAAGGTTAAAAAATCCTTTTAAAATAAAGAATAACCAGAATTATTTTGCTATTTTGTTTCATTGCATACTTTCAATCAAATTTTATTTTTACAAACAAAACTTGGAGCAATCACTAATATATGGGAAAAGCATCGATAATTGCTGCCCTAGCTGTCATTTAATTTTGCCCCGTATATACCTAGGTCAGAAAATGACATATAAACTCCGTAGAACCATAATGCCTTTGACATGGTATCGTATTGTTTACTCTGCCGCCATTACTGTCAAACTTCGAGCAACACGGAAGGCAGTAGGCATTCGCACCACTACCCCTCTGCCCAAAGACTCTGTCTAGTTGAAAATCCGAGTGACAACTGGTGTTATCAGATGCACATGCCCGCTTGGGCTTGTATTACGGCAGAAGGTAGGTGGTGCGAATAACTACTCCCTTCCGTGTTGCTCGAAGTAAGCGAACCACATACTTCCGAAGTGAGATAGATATTATATGAGAGCATGGGTGGGCGGCTATTCCGGCAGAGAGGTAAATGCGTCATTAAAGATTATAAAGGAATAAAATGGTACTTAAATTACTATATAAGGGCGCATAAATTGTTGTTAGTCCTATTCTATTAAAACAAATAAAAGGACGCATTTACCTCTTAGTCAGAATAGCCCTGCACCACATTTTTTTGCGAATGTGTGTATTTTTTTTTTCATACAAACCTTGTCCTAATAATTACAAAAACAACAAAAAAAATATTATTCACATCGGTCGAACCATTCTCGAGTTATAGTGAGACTAAGGGAAACAGGGATTAATTGTATATGTAGATGATATGATTAAAATAAACCCCCTTGTAAATTAAACGGCCACTTTTAATTTTTACAGATACCTACTTAATTTAAACATCTGTTGACTGAATGAGATTTAACGCTACGAAATTAAACTCATATCATTTGAACAAAATTATTATTGCTCTTCGTAACATTTATTTTCTTTATTTCGTAGCCTAAACTCTCATTTGGTTAAAGTATAATTTAAACTACTTTCATGAAAAAATTGTTTTTTTGCTAGGTGCTTTATATACAATAGTTTACGTATTTAAAGACCACTACCCTATGTCACGTGATAAATATAAGCAAAGAAACACGTGGCTCTGTTCAACAGCCAATCAAACGTGTTTTCTCGAACGTTGACGTATCAGTGTTTGGCTCCTATTGGCTGATGATAAGTTTACTAGTTAGCTACTAAACAAAACCCGCCACCATAGGTTCTCTTCGTTAGAAGGGGGCCTAAGGTGCCTGTCCCAAGCCAGGGTAAAGGGTGAGGGCCGAGGACGCTTTGCTATTCACATCCTTTCAATGGTGGTATAACAATGCGTCCACCACAAACCCCTAAGGACTAAGGTGGTAACACGTGCCGAGGGTCACACAATTGTGGGTAGCTGGGGGTTGTGCGGAGTGGGCTCGCCAAGAGGGGAAGGGACAATGGATGGTGATGAGGGGGGAGGGGTGCAAAAGCAGAGGCGGAGCCCTGGAGCGCAATAGTGCGTATCCGGGAGCAAAGCGGAACTGGAGCTACCCGAACCTCACAAACAACACCTTCCGTTCTCCCCACCAGTGGGGGGTTGGTACCAGCGCGGCAGGCCGGGAGGGTCTAAGGTGTAAACGGAATCCCTGGGAACTCATTAGTGAGGCACCCAGGAGAGAAGTGAACCCGAAGGACGATAACCGGCCCGACAGCAGTGCGGGAACTAACCCCCCCTGCGCGGGCGGTAGTGGCGCACTCCACGTAGGTGAAATGTAGCTGGGAGTAGGGCAAGGGAGCACTGCCCTGCTTCAATAATTATTTCTTCCCATATAACAAACTTAACATGGAAAACCTAAACTCAATAACCAAAAATAACAAGAACGAAGCGGGGGGGAAACCCACACAGGTTGGAACCCCAGACAAGAAAGTAGAAGTGGTGGCATCTGAGGGAGGGATACCGGGCACCAACAATACGGTGCAAGGGGGACCTCTACAGATGCCGTGGAGTGAGATGCTCAGGGAGACTATGTCCCTGGATGAGGAAGAGCGTCTGCTGAACCCATCGCCGGCCTCGAAGGAGGACACCGCTAACACGGCAACCCCGACGATGGAGGGCGATGGGTTCATTAGACCCCGCACCAAAGCGGAAAAAAAGAAAGCCAGGAAGGCAAGGAGGAACCTGGGCAGGCTGGAGTTGGCCACGGCGGCGGGGGGAAGCACTAGCTTTTGTCAAGCGGGGAGCTTGCCCCCGCCGCCGGGGCGGGCCCCGAAACTGAAGCGGCAAACGACCGATCCTGAGGAAGGACCCTCAGGTCGCCCACCAGCGAAGAGACCGAACCGCAGTGACTCACTGTCGGGCCTCCGAGCCACCGCAAGGGAGGCGAGGGAGTTCGCGGTGGCGATCTGTCGGGAGGACGGTAAACCGCTGGACGAGGCACTAGGGGCCGAAATCAGGAGGGTCGTGAGCCGTGTCATAACGGAGGCCATAAAGGAGCAGGGCGTTCGCGGGAGGCCACTCCAGTTCGCAATGTCGGGGCTGGTGTCGGAAGGATTCTTCCTAGTGACACCATCCACGTCAGAGGCGAGGGAGTGGCTTCTCGGGAGGGACCTAGGAGCGCCGATGGGTCACAAGCTGCAAGCCCGGACGCTTGACAAAACGAGAGTCAACGTCTGGATACCAGGCCCACCTGAGGAACTGCTGGAGGATCCGCTCCTCTACCTAAGGGCCCAAAACTGGGACAGGGAAGAGGAGCTGAGCATCCAGCAGTGGACGCAGGTAAGTAGGGAGGACCTCGCCACGGGCACTCGGGTATGTTACTCGGTGCCTAAGAGCGTAGAGGATGCGTGGGGCGAGGAGGCCAGCCAGTGGCTGTTCTTCCAAGCCACGCGCATCCGGGCGCGATTGACGAGGTCCCAACCAAAGACTAGGGAGGCGAAGGCCCCGGAGACCCCAATAGGGAAGGGGAGCTGTAGCTGCGTATGCAGCTGCAGCGTCCCAAAGCCGAAACCCGAAATCCAGGCGGAGGCAGCCCCGGTCGGTGAACATCAAACACTGATGGAAACCGAAGGGGGCTCCACAACCTAGGATGACGGGATGCAGCAGACACTACACACACACACAACCAGCAATGGACAAAACAGACAGACGACACAAACTTAACAAAAACACACACACGAACAACAACTACAAAAAAATAAGAATATGTCAAATAAACCTGCAACACTGTAAGGACGCAATGTCCGAACTGTGCCAATATATAGTAAGGGAGAAGGTTGACATAGTCCTGATGCAAGAACCGTACGTATGGAAAAACCAGATTACAGGACTGGGTAGCTTGGGGGGCGATCTCCACTTCGAGAGAAATGGTGAGTTACCCCCAAGGACATGCGTCTACGTAAGCAGGGACCTAAAGAATATGGGATGTCTAATGACCATATGTTTCAGAGACCTAGTCGCGATAGAAATTAACCTCGCAACAAGGGAAGGAGAGAGGGTCAAGGTGGCGCTGGCAACATGCTACATCCCAGGAGAAGGCAACGCACCCACAAGAGAACTAGAAGAAGCGATAAGAGGATGCAAAGGTAAGAGAATACCCATTCTTGTCGGCTGCGATGCAAACTCACATCATGAGGTGTGGGGAAGCAGCGACACCAACAAGAAAGGGGAAGATCTTTTAGAGTTTATAGTAAGTAACGACCTGGACCTACACAACGTAGGAACGATCCCTACCTTCATAACCAGGGCGAGGAAGGAAGTCTTAGACATAACACTATCCACAGGGGAGCTAAGCAAATATGTTAAGGACTGGAGGGTAGACAAGGAGGACAGCATGTCAGACCACAGGAGACTACTGTACGGCCTGGACTACTACACGGAGAGAACAAAAATAAGAAACCCAAGGAAAACAGATTGGGAACAATATGACAACTTACTGAGTGAATGGAAACCGAGCCTCAGCAGCCCCAAAACACACAGAGAACTGAACCGGGCGGCCGAGGATCTGAACAAAGCCATAACACAAGCATACCACGCGGCATGTCCAGAGAGGACGTGCAACGGGGACAAAGGACAGCCGTGGTGGAACAAAGAGCTACAGAACCTTCGCAAAAGAACTCGTAAAGCACTAAGACGGGCCCTAAAAAAGGGCGGGGATCAAGGCTGGAACGAATATAGAGGTATTAGAAACAAATACACCTACACAAGGGAGAAATCAAGAGCACAGGGATGGAAGACATTCACTGGAGAGATACAGCGATACTCAGAGGCAGCAAGAATAGTAAGGGTACTGGCGAACGAGAGATCCTGCCAATTGGGCAGCCTGATAGTGGGATCGACCGAAGTAACAGACCCCAAAAAAATACTACAGCTGATGGTAACAACACACTTTCCCGACTGCAAAGAGGACGACACACCTGTGGTTGAGACCATTACAGACATAAGTAATGTAACAGAGAAATCTCCGATATCGAGAATAAGCGACACAGTAGGGGAATGGGCCATAAAATCATTCGCCCCATACAAAGCAGCTGGCCCAGACGGGGTGATACCAATCCTGCTACAAAAGGGCTGGAAACATATCTGGAAAAGCCTCAAAGAAATCTACGAGAGTAGCCTAGAGCTAGGCCACATCCCAACAATTTGGAATGAGGTAAAGGTGATATTCCTTCCGAAGCCAGGCAAGAAAAGCTATAAAGATGTAAAATCCTTCAGGAGCATCAGCCTTTCATCGTTCTTACTGAAAGCACTAGAGAAAATTATAGACATACAGATAAGGACAAGCATACAAAGGGGGACATTGCCTTTGCATGGACACCAGCATGCTTATGTAGAAGGGAAATCAACAGAAACAGCTCTGCACAACCTAACCACAAGAATAGAAAGAGCTATAGAAGACAAGGAGATGGCACTGGGATGCTTCTTCGATGTGGAGGGCGCATTTGACAGGGCTACCTTCGGAGCTATAGAGAAAAGCTTACGCAGGGGCGACATAGACCCCGCAATAAGAAAATGGATAATGGCCATGCTCACAGAGAGGGCAATCACAGCACAATTGGGCGGGGACTCAATAAGGATAAAGACACATAGAGGCTTCCCGCAAGGGGGATGCCTGTCACCACTCCTATGGTGTCTCCTGCTGGATTCACTCATCAAAGAAACCAACAGAGGGGGCATACACATGCAGGCGTACTCGGATGACGGGGTACTGCTGGTGAGAGGCAACACTCTAAGTGTAATGAGAGAAATTATGATTAGAGGGATCAAACAGGTACTAAGCTGGTGCCAACGTAGAGGACTAGACCTGAACCCGAACAAGACAAAAATACTACTCTTTACCAACAAGAGAAAGCTGCCTACGCTGACACCCATCAAAGTTAAAGGCGAGGAGATAGAAGTACTGAAAGAAATAAAATATCTCGGTGTGGTACTAGACAGTAAACTATTGTATAAGACACATATAAAAGAGCAATGCAGAAAGGCCGTCATATCTCTATGGCAATGCAGAAAAGCCATAGGTCGGAAATGGGGACTAAGACCACTAATAACACAATGGATATATAAGGCAGTGGTTCTCCCCAGACTGATATACGGAGCCATAGTGTGGTGGCTCAGAGCAAAAATCAAAGAGATGGAGAAGGAATTGTCAAAGGTCCAGAGGCTAGCATGTCTCATGACGACCGGGGCAATGAGAACAGCACCCACACAAGCCCTGGAGATAATGCTAGGGCTGAACCCGGTACATCTCGAGGTGGAGAAGAGAGCCACGGAACAGTGGTACAGAATAAAAATGAGCAGAGAATGGATCGGGACCGAGAGGGACAGAAGACATGCAAGCATACAAAAAGAGTCAATGATAAACATGGACATGATCATGCTAAACAATGACTTAATCAAGAAAAGGAAGAAATTCGACAAGAAATATAGAATACACATAGGAGAGAGAGAAAACTGGGAACTGGTAGTAATGGAACCAAAAACTACATGCTACACAGACGGTTCCTGGAAATCCTCAACCAAAAGAGCAGGAGCTGGCATATACAAACAGGAACTGAATGAGCACACAACATTACCACTAGGGGGCTACACAAGCGTCTTCCAGGCCGAAGTGTACGCCATTATGGAATGTGCTCGGACACTCAAGGAAAGAAGCGATACAACGGGGAGCAACGTCATAATATACTCGGACAGTCAAGCGGCACTAAAAGCCCTAGATAACGCGGAAATCAAATCCTCGTTAATCCAGGAATGCAGAGATGCACTGAACTCCCTAGGGGACATAACACAAGTCACACTAGCGTGGGTACCAGGACACAGCGGAGCAACAGGGAATGAGAAGGCAGATGAACTGGCCAGAGCAGGGGCAGACCGGCAGTACACAGGCCCGGAGCCGGTACTCCCGATATCGGCAACTGTCACAAAGGGAGTCATAGCCAAAAGGATAGAAGCAAAGACCAATGAGGAGTGGATAACAGCACAAGGATGCAGACAGTCCAAACTCCTAATTGGTAGGGTAAACAAAAACAGAACAAGGTATCTTCTAAATCTTGGTAAGTACAATCTTAGTATATTAACAGGTGTGTTGACAGGGCACTGCCCGCTCAACAGACACCTGACGGTAATAGGAATCAGACAAGACTCCCGTTGCCCACATTGTGGAAAAGAGGAAACAAGCCAGCATGTCCTAGCCGAGTGTGTCATGTACTCGTCACTGAGATACCGCACATTCGGAGAGGACAAGCTATCTAACGAGGCACTAAAAAGCATAAACCTACGGGACGCACTTTTGTTCTGTAGGAAAACGAGAAGATGGGATCCATGCTGGATGGGAGCGTCGCCGGGCCAGTAACCTATGGCTCAACCACGGGGAACTGGGCGGAATGACCGGGAGACTGATCGACCGCCCGCCTGTTCCGGCCGGGCGTCCCCACCCATCATCATCATCATCATAGCTACTAAACAAATGTAGTAAATACAGATGCTTACCTTTTCTTTCATAACATCCTCGTATTTCGGGTACTTTGAACAGACACAGAACACATGATTGTTAAAGTAGTTAGAATTTGTGGTTTATTGTTCCATATATTAAAATTCACAATAAATTTAATTGACCCGTGTGGTTGCCGGGTTAGAATAGTGCCACTCCATATCTTCCCGTGGATGTCGTAAGAGACGGCCTTAGCCTTTATTCCCTTAGGAATAAAGGCGTACAGTACTGTTAGGCGATGGGCTTGCAACCTGTCACTAATACACTGGTAATCTTAGCCTAAAAGTGCAAAATGTGGTTACAGAATTATTAACAAGTTTTTAGAGTTGTTGGTAATTCTGTAGCTCTGCCTACCCCACTCTGGGAATAATGGCGTGAGTTTATGTATGTATGTACTCGTATGTATTTAATTAATCACTCAATTCAGCCTATAATGGGTTATGGTTGGAAGATACGGCTAAATTGAAATACAAAAGATCGTTTGTCACAACTTTCGTGCTCATTCGTATTATGTACAGTCAGAGTCGTAAATAAATAGTAAACGTTCCGAAGATGTCAAGAATATCTAAACACCTCTATATGACTGACAAATCTGGGAATAATCTATATTTGACACGATGTCTGTAAAGATATTTATAATAAGATATTTAGTCGTATTATGAAACCGCGATTAGTTTGGGATTGGAATAGCTGTCAATTCATATGCACTTTGACGTAAGTATATTGTAAAACTGTCACCTCCAATCCCTTTCTAAACGCGGCTACATAATACAAGATCACGCTGCGAACTAGCGTAGGTAGATACTAAGGTCTACAAAATCTTATATAGGTAACTATTTGTACTTAATTACAGATATAGAGTTTAATTAATGAGACTTCATATTTGGTAGGATAGAATCGTATCGCGTCTATTGCTTTGTCACTTAGCTTATGGACGAGCAATGAAGATGATTGAAAAAGCAAGATGAATTATTTTTTTCTGATCAAATATGAAATTCAATCGTTAATCACTACATATAGGTACTATACGTGGTATAGCTTACCCGCGTTTCGAAAGCCTCATAGTGATCGATCTAAAGTTGAATAAATAAAATAGAATAAAATATATCAAAGGTTAGTATCAGATATCAAAGGTAATAAAGGCGTGTAGTACTGTTAGGCGATGGGCTTGCAACCTGTCACTAATACACTGGTAAACATCTTCGCCTAAGTGTGCAAAATGTGGTTACAGAATTATCAAAAAGTTTTTATAGTTGTTGGAAATTCTTTAGCTCTTTGCCTACCCCACTCTGGGAATAAAGGCGTGAGTTTATGTATGTATGTATATGTAGTATCACATGAGGAGGTCCCGTGTGGTTGCCGGGTTAGAATAGCGCCACTCCATGTCTTCCCGCGGATGTCGCAAGAGGCGACTAATGGCCGGTTCCTATATTCAAACCGAGGACAGATAGGCTTACTTCGGATTAAAATTTGACACATTTTGTATGGACAAATGTCAAATTTTAACCCGAAGTAAGCCTTATCTATCCGCGGTTTGAATATAGGAACCCGACATAAGGGCGATGGGCTTGCAACCTGTCACTAATACACTGGTAAACATCTTAGCCTAATTGTGCAAAGTATATTAACAGAATCATCAATATTTTTTTAAAGTTGTTGGTAACTCTCTGTCTACCCCACTCTGGGAAAGAAGGCATGAGTATGTGTATGTAATATCCCATAAATTGAAGTAGTCCTAAAGTAAGCTCTAGGCTTGCACTAATAGATACGGGTGCTTGCGGGTGGTAGGACCTTGTGCAGGGTCCGTCCGGATCGCTACCACCATCTTATCCATTAACCTACTGCCAAACAGCAGTGTTCGCATTGTTGTGTTCCGGTTTGGGGATAAGACAGCCGGTGAAATGACTTGCATAGAGGCATTCCATCTTAGTCCTCAGGGTTGGCAACGCATTTGCAGTCTTAGGATTGCATTGCAGTCTTGTGAATGCGAATGTCTATGGGTCACAGTTTCCACTTACCATCAGGTGGCCTGTGTGCTCGTTTGTCTTCTCTATGACATAAAAAAAAAAAAAAAAGATACGCGTATTACACAAATATTTGGCCAAATCGGGGATCGAAGCCGGAATCGGAGGTTTCATAGGCAGGGTCGCTACCAACTTAACTAACCGCATTGTCGCGTATTCAAAGACAATGCATTGTTATCGAGAACCTTTCTAAACAATTGGGCCTTAATTCTACGTGGAAAAACCATATTGTCAAAAAACACTATAAGTAATGTTCATTGAATACTAACGTTGATGAAAGAATGAATAATTAAATAATACTCACAAACTGGAAAAAAAATATTAAATATAAACAAGACATGCAGGAAAAAATTCAATAAAAAAAATCGAAAACCCCACACTCAAACTCAAAGAAAAACCTCTAAATAGTAAAAAATAATAAGTATTGGCCCTATAAGTTTAATTATAAGTAGGTATTAATATTTTGATTTAAGCGTCGTCGCGTCGGGGACCGCTAAGTAGCTGGGGTACTTTATATCATTTAGTTTACTTAGCGGTCCCCGAGGTCGTACAACAGGTTGGTGTATGACGTTAGATCTTATCAAGGGCGTCGCCAGCCGATGATTAAGGATGGGAGGGAGGGGCTAGAAGAAGTATAGAGGATGGGAGAGCATGGCGGTACTTAAATTACAACATTGTCAAAAAATAAAGGTTACATTTTCTTAATTCTCAAAAGGAGGGGGGCGGGCACCAGCAAACAGCAAACAAGCAGCTCAAAAGTAGCGATAGTCAAATTACTACAACATTACGTCGATAATAAGCCATGGTCGCTCTAACCCGCCATACGCCACGGGCGTCAGCTGATAGGTACGTTGAACGCCGCGGACAGCTGTTTGGTCGTTTAGAGCGGAACCGGGGCCGGTGGTTGAAAGACGGGTTTGGTAGGCCTTGGTCATTCTGACCCACCACCCGTGGCTCCCGCCGCCCGCGGTGTCTATATGCAGTGTTCGTGAATGTTTAAGATCGGTCGTTCTGGCCCGCGGCGTCGTTAGTTATATGTATTTTAAAATATTATGGCGGGTGGACGCTCGACCGGACAACACATTTTTAAAATTTAAGCAATATAGTTCACCTAAGGACGCCGTGCCGAGGGTGATGGGCGTCGGTGGGTGGACGTGACGTGAGAACAACCGGTCCCGAGTACTCTACGGCATATTACTTTCATTGAATACAAAACGGACACATTCCAAAATGAGTCAGTGTTGCATTTTTAAATTAGAAGCTGTTCGTGTAAATTTTTTAATGCAAGAGCCAATTATTTTGAAATGTGTCCGTTTCGTATTTAATGAGCGATTACATCATAACTAGCGCCTAAGGTGGTCAGACCCAAGTCGAAACGACCATGGCCACTCACTTATAATATAATGCGTAGTCTATTGTATAGAATTACAAGAGGTTAGAGGTTTTCCAAGCTGACAGTACAATAAAAAAACATGATTTACCCCGTCAAAAGTTTCAAGGTAGCGATCGTTGAAAGTCAAGCCTCTTAAACTTGATTTCATGTTCTAAAAACACATAAAAACCTGCCGTTATTAAAATGAACATAAATATGTAGGTACAGTCGAGTTCGTAAAAGCAGTTGGTCTAAACTAACTGTGATATCAATTAATTTAAATACAGAACACTTTGACTGCCGCACTCAGAGACGTCAATTTTTACATACATACATACATACATTAAATCACGCCTGTTTTCCAGAGGGGTAGGCAGAGACCACTTCTTTCCACTTGCTACGATCTTGACAAATTTCTTTCGCTTCTTTCACATTCATACATCGAGTCATACACGCACGTCGGTTTCGGGTACTTAAGATTCGGCCCTTTTCCAGTATTTCTCCGATTTGACTCGAAAAAGCACGCCTAGGGCGACCCCTTCCGACCCGTCCACTCACTTTCGATCTGTACATCTCTTTTGTCAATCTTCTTTCATCCATCCTTTCCAAATGACCGAACCATCGAAGCATTAAATTTTTAATGCTTGATTAAAATAGCTGCTGTCATTTTCTTCGCCTCACTAAAGAAGCATTAAATTTAATTGACTTCTCTGAGTGTCTCAGTAAGGCATATTGATTGTTTATCTTATCACACTTGCTCTAAAACTGAATTATAGTAGGTACCTTTAACGTCAACCAATTTGTTTTCTAGGCCACTTTGGACTATGTTAAAGTGACGTTGTCAACCAAAACGTAAGAGACTCCCTATGATTTGGTTTACAACGTCACGTTGACAAAGTCCATAGTGGCCTAGGAATCAAATTGGTTGACTGTACTTATGGTGGGGAAATATACATACCTCGGTAATTTCTCCGTAGTTTGCAGAGTAACCGTTATTTATCTAAAAATAACAGAAATTTAGTCTCAGATTAATCTGGACGTCAATTCTACGCGGTATTGCTTTTGACTTGTTATCGTATGTTTTTAAGTCGACCGCTATCACTATCAAGTAAAATAAGAGCTATAGTAACGTTTAGAATACGATAACATGTCAATGGGCCATATGGTTTTACCGAGGAATAGAGGCGCTGTGTGCTTGTTTGTAGTCCTTTTACCCACGAGACGGTACGGAGACGCTTGTTTGTTGGTCCAAACAGGTGCCATAACTACTTACTTTAAATTTTAACATAAATATAAATAAATATAGCAATAAAATATCTCAAATTATTCACTTTACTTCAAAGCTGAGTTTTTTATTAAGTTCATAGGTAGAATTTATGTTATTGCCGCATGTATATCTTCGAGACCCAAATAGGTATAGGTACCTACGTAAAGAAGTGCTATGAAAACTGATACTCTATTGTTTATATGACCGACTCCGCGAGATCAACTCTACTTATAAAGTTTTTAACGTTTATTATCTCTCGTTACATAAATTCTTGAAGACGGGGGTTTTTAAATTATATCACTAAAGTTTTTAATTTTACTTTTTATTGCAATAATAAAGTATGAATATCGGTTTTCATGGTTATCAAACTTACTTTTCCAATGGCATTGCCAAAAATCCACCCGAGAGCTGGCAGAATCTACAAACAAACACTCAATTAGAAACGGTTAAAGATTAATAAAGTACGTTTTTTTATATCTTGGACAAGGCAAACGGGCACAACCCCTATTTCATCATCCTGACAATTACAGGTGACAATTTGGTATACATTGCAGAGTTAACAAGTTTCCACATCACTGGGATTCATATAAGCTACTCCATGTACACTGAAATGTCACCTGTCACCTGTCATTGTCAGGGTGGTGAAATAGGGGGCTGATGGTAAGAGGGATCTGTGACCCACGGACAATTGGACGCTTAAGACTACGATCCTTAGAATGTAATCTCACCAATTTGTGGCCTACTTACAGAATAAAGTTCATTTATTTTTTATTTATTTATTTTACTTACAAACTAAGTATCATAGTTGAATGAACACAGCCGCTTGTTTCCTCTGTTTATGTCATTAAATGTACCTATTTCGTTTCCTATAAGTAAATAATTAAAAATAAAAATGTTATATCGCAAATGCGATCGTAAAAGATACCGGCTTAATTCACAATAATACCTAAAAAAACATTAATTAAAATTACATTGAAATTTTATATAAACTTACAGGATCAGCCAACTTCTGAAACAAATAAAATATAAGTAAAGAAAAACGTAATATTTTTTAGTTCTCTATTGAAACAAAATATAAAATAATAATAAGTACGTATACTTACTTTAGAAGTCAAAAACAATGTCTAAAACAAATAAACCAGTTTTAATAACAAAAAAGGTACTGAAAGAATATAACTCGAAATATAATTTCTACCTTACCTTATAATCGTTACTTTCATTTAAAATGTCTTTTGCTCTCTGAAATACACAGAACCGTCATCTGGGGATTTATTATATTCGGTAAACCCATATTGCTTTCGACATGTTACCGTTATATCAACGTTATGATGGCTCTTATCTACTTGACGATTATCAAATGGCAGCCGAGGTAAAAACAATAGGATAACATGTCAAAAGCAATATGGTTTCACCAAGTGAAACCAGTGGATAAAGCATCAGTCACTCTCGCACTGAAATACTGGGCAGAAAGAGACAGATGTTTTATCCACATCGATAGACACAACCATAATAGGCCCACAGAGCATTATGGTGCTTCTACACTAGCTGTTATAAATGATACACCACGTTATAATAAAACATTTTATGAAATCGAATCAAATCAAATCATATTTATTTGCTAGAACACAGTATTACATACAGCAGATGTTCAAGAATTAAGAACCCATTGTGTTCAGCCTGCATGCAAGCGTGCAAATATTAGTAGTTAGTTTAAAAAAAATATTATATAAATCTAAAATACAATTATCAATTACAAATAAAAACATACAAATTATAATTCAATACATATTAACATTCATAGATAAAATTCCGTAAAAACACAATAATTAATCATTAGAAGTAAAATAGTCATATTTCCTTAGTATCTATTTAGGTTACTATAATGCATAAATTCATGTATATTATAAAAACATTTGTGTAAAAGCCATTTTGTCAATTTGGATTAAAAAATATATCCCGATAATAACTTTAGGTCACGAGGTACGAGGTAAGCTGTTGTATACACACATTAGAAACAAGTTGGGACTTCACAATTTATAACAATAGTTATACATTTTTATCATGTTATATAACTTTTTAAATATTAAATTAAGAAATACAGCATGGTAACAAATGTTATAATTATTTACCAGTGTGGGAGTGTTTGATACATCTAACGTCGATGTCATCGTGTTTTATAACATTTATTTATAACAGCTAGTGTGGGAGCACCATTAGGCATGTCGACGTTTGAAAGGCAAAACGCCGCTTTTAGCACCTTTTCATATTGACATACTCAACTTGACTTCATTAATTTTTATTTAGGTAGTGTAGATTTAGGGTTTTACGTTGATTGGATAACCATTTGACCGAATTAACCTAAATGGTTAATTTCACTTACTTATCACTAGAGACTATTATTTTATTTTAATTTAGTCAAAGAAAATACAATTATTAAAAAAAATACAATTAACCAATTACTTAACTAAGTTTAAATTTACCTGAAAACAACACTAAATACTCGTAGGTACGCTAGATATGTATCGAACGAATTAGAAGAAAAAACGTCTTTTGTATCGTTTATGTTTAGGATATCTGAATTACTTACCTTTATGGTTTCCTTAAAACTTTCAGCTTTAACCATTAAATCTTTATCCTTAAAAAGAGTAATCATTAAAAAACAAAAACAATTTGTACAATATGTGTTTACAAAATTATTAACAAGTTTTTAGAGTTGTTAGTAATCTGTAGCTCTGCCTACCCCACTCTGGGAATAAAGGCATGAGCTTAAGTAAATATGTATGCATATGTATACTTAAATTAGTAAGTACTCACTATTGTTCTATCTATATACTCATCAATTTGCTGTGAAAGATTTATTAAAAAAAACTCATATTAAATTAATTATCCACATTGTTATTATAATATGACTAACGTTATGATAGCTCTTATTCACTTGACAGTTAGAACTTCTAAATAGTAAGCAACATTTTTACAATATAGTATCAAAACGAAAATGGCTTTTGTCTATTAATACGACACTCACCGTGGAGAGCTGCGATATAAAATATTTTATTGCACAGAATCAAACATAGGCTAAATACAGTAGACAGTGAGGCTAGACAGGTTTATCGCTAACGTAAACTATTCTCGAAAACTGTAAATATGTATGGAATTGACGTCGGCGCTCGACGCGACGGTCTGACATAAGTTATGTCACTATACATGTTGGATAACGATAGCGAACTCCGAATACATATTGTCCAGAGTCGTTTAGTTAACGACGATAGAGCATGTACTTACAGATGTAGTGACAAATGACAGCATTTGTCATTTGACACTAAACAATAAAGTTCCATTTTAATGGACATGAAAACGTCACTCATTTAATACAATCATTGATTGACAGTTCGGGTGCCATCGTATTCCGATTGAGATCCGAGTTTTCCCGAAGGAAAATCATTTTGCACTACATCTGTACATGTGTTTGTTTGTGCGTAACTACTAGGCATCATTGCTCAAGGAAACTACTACTTACTTCTTACTACTTAAATCGTTTAGCAGTAATAAATAATACAAATGCAAACTGAAAGTAGCCATTGCAGACACATCTAGTCTGAGTCAGTCTAGTCGGTTGTCGGCATGGCCTTTGATAGCGCGAGTTTTCAGAGAATAGCTTTGTACACAGAACAACACACCTAACTAACCATTAAAGACGGAGCAGAGAGAAAAAGAAAGAGATGTATATATGTGTATTATGTCAACAACATTCGATTCTAGAGCGACTCTCTTTCACGCAATATTTCAGATTTCTGAAGTGTATAGCTAGATGTGTTGCTGTGTGTACCAACGGCAACCTTTTCAAATCGTGAAAATTATGAGAAAGGCCATGGCAGGGTAAGGGAACATCTTGTGCCTTAATAGCTTTTCAGGCAGATTTTTTTTGTGATGATGGGCCCTGCTGTTAGTAACTCCTATACAAAATTACAGCATTCTCCTCTTCTTACTTTCCAAGAAAAAAAATAATTAAGAAAAATAATTTTTCGTGAATATTTCCGCTTCTGTAGATTGAATTAATTCGTGCTTTAAACATATAATACACTTACCCGAGACGGACAATATGTCACTATAAACCGCATAACATTCCATAGACAAAATTTTTTTTTCAAGGGTTAACATTTTTAATTTTTTTTTTTTCATAAGTTCTGAGAGAGAGACACCTCCAATTTTTTAACACATAATAGCCTTTCTGACGGCCTATAACATAAATTAAATTCAAGCTTCTAGCATTGGTGCATAGTACAAAAATTATTAAAATAAAACTTGGTAAGTCCCTGTGACGTAATAAAAAAGAAATAAATTCTTCTTATATTGAACCTTTTTTTAATGTTTATAAATGATTTATCACTGGCCTTATATTAAAGTACTATTTCTGACATCATAATTTTGACATATCGATAAGAAGAAAAACTATTGTAATTGGAATAATCGCAATACAACAATCCTGGGGTGCGATCATGCAAATGATGCAAAAATGAATCTTTATTCATTTTGCTTTACTAAAATTAAAAAGCCAATACAGGATTCGCTGTTTAGTGAAAGTTGTAACGACGTTGTTTCGTTGGAGGAGGTAACTATCATATCTTTTACAAGAACTATTTTGTATTCCAAAAGCTGTCTAGCCTCGATCAGAATAAATGAATATTATTGTTTTAGGTCAATCGATGGAAGTCGGGTATATATGAGCTACGCCTGCCTTCATATATTTGTCGGGATTTGTTCTTAAATGCAATTAAGGATTCAAGTTTGAACATTAATCTTGAGGAAGACGAAATCGTGTACATAGGTGTATGTACAACCTGTGGCATTCCGATAGACAGCTTTTGGAATACAAAATAGTTCTTGTAAAAGATATGATAGTTACCTCCTCCAATGAAACAACGTCGTTACAACTTTCACTAAACAGCGAATCCTGTATTTGCTTTTTAATTTTAGTAAAGCAAAATGAATAAAGATTCATTTTTGCATCATTTGCATGATCGCACCCCAGGATTGTTGTATTGCAATTATTCCATTTACAATAGTTTTTCTTTTTATCGATATGTCAAAATTATGATGTCAGAAACAGTACTTTAATATATGGCCAGTGATAAATCATTTATAAACATTAAAAAAAGGTTCAATATAAGAAGAATTTATTTCTTTTTTATTACGTCACAGGGACTTACCAAGTTTTATTTTAATATTTTTTGTACTATGCACCAATGCTTGAAGCTTGAATTTAATTTATGTTATAGGCCGTCAAAAAGGCTATTATGTGTTAAAAAATTGGAGGTGTCTCTCTCTCAGAACTTATGAAAAAATAAAAATGAAAAATGATAACCCTTAAAAAAAAATTTTTGTCTATGGAATGTTATCGTCGGTGCTCTTGCAATACCGCGTAAGTAAAAAAATCATGTAGTTGCAAAATGTACCTTACTGACTTAGGTGCTAAGGTGTACTTTGCAACTTATTTAATTTGTTAGTTACGCGGTATTGCAGGCACACTGACGTTATGCGGTTTATAGTGACATATTGTCCGTCTCGGGTAAGTGTATTATATGTTTAAAGCACGAATTAATTCAATCTACAGAAGCGGAAATATTCACGAAAAATTATTTTTCTTAATTATTTTTTTTCTTGGAAAGTAAGAAGAGGAGAATGCTGTAATTTTGTATAGGAGTTACTAACAGCAGGGCCCATCATCACAAAAAAAATCTGCCTGAAAAGCTGTTAAGGCACAAGATGTTCCCTTACCCTGCCATGGCCTTTCATGAATGTTCTCGGTAAAATCTTGAGATTACGAAACTTCTGAATATGTTGTGCAACTGGCACACTGCAACCAAGTTGTCTTACCATGTCAAGAGCATCGGCCAAGTCACTCAAGGCAATGCCCTGAAAACATTAAATCGATTTCAATAAAAGATTTACACGTTCCTAATGTTTATTTTTTCTATCAACTTGAAATATATTAAGTTAAAACAAGCGATCAAATTATCGGGTAGTTCGAGATGAATCTCTATCGTGAATGGATTGACCGCGTCAGTTTTATGGAATCTCGAATAGGAATTCATCTCGATCGCGACCGAGAATCGCCTCACAGGTGATCCTCGCAAGCTTATCACTTTTCAACTCGACGCAGATAACTATTACACGGCCAGTTTAAGTAGTCCCGCCCGAGCGTACAAAACATTTCAGGGAGTGCATAGCTTGATACTACATAGAACTCGACTGATTTATTAAGACTGCGCCGAGCAAACGCCTAGTGTCCAGTGGCGCCCTCATTACCTATACTATTATTGTGTTTGCTAATTAACTAAAGAATTCCCTTGAAATTAGACGATGCACTTTTGTAGTGCAAGTAAAAACACAATTTATGGGATACAAAACAAACTTTAATAACAATTACCCTTTGAGAAGTCAGCTTAACGGCAAAAGTTGGCCACTTTTTTCCGTTAAGTTGATAACTCGAAGGTGAATTGTTATTAAACTATGTTATATTCCCTATAAGTTGTGTTTCCATTTGTAGTACAAAAACGTACCGTCAAATTTCAAGAAAATACTTTAGTTTATTGGAAAACACAATAAAAGTAATGAGGGCGCCACTGTACAACCGGCGTACGGTTGGCGCAGTCTTAACTCACATTATTATTATTTTTGTGATTGGTCTGTCATTGTCAGATTACGTCAATCCCTTACATTGAGCCGATTTACAAAAATCGCTAACTTAGCGTTATGCATCTTGACGAGGCCCTCCGAATCGCATTCGCTCACAAGTTTATCAACACAAGTGTCAAAAACAATCTTTATGTAACTTATAATAAGTGTAACGTGGAAAAAATATATAGACAGCAGAATAAGGGGTCCCTGAACACTAGTTAAATCAACCCTTAACACTTTTAAAACCGGGTCGAAAAGTAGGTTTACATTTGCTCTTACCGCCAGAGGATCGTTTTCATAGATCTCCATATCTGCGTAGACGCCACAGAGAATCAGGCAGAGCAGGGCGAGGCTCATAGCAGAGCACCGGGGCTGCGGAAATGCTATTATACGCGGTTTATCGCCAAGATGCATTACGCGCAGTGAATAATCAATTGGAACCATCAATTTTAAGACAAATTAATTGGCCGAGGCTACCGAAAACACCGTATCAATTCGCTTATCTTGAATGGCTAGCGTTCTCTTAAGAAGCAGGTAATTCAAAGTCAACGTACGGTCACGAGCGTTAATTTGGGACCCATTTCAAGAAAAATATGCTTGAAGTCGTCAATGTCATTAAAGATGTCAAGTCATTTGTAACTTTTACGAAACTCAACCTTATTGTTGTAGAATGTCAGAATGAATTTGGACCTAAGGTGGGTGGCAAATTAAATCTCGTGACTGTACCTAGGTATTTCAAGAAAATTGTAGATTTGTTAACCAAGTGATCAATTGCTACCCGAGATAGTTTGAGGGTGCAATTGATACTTTCACCCGAGTTAAATAAACACTACGTTTTAATTCGATTATGAGGAAAGTTAAAAAAAACTTTGGCGTCAAATACTAGGAGTGTATAAACATTAAAAGTACATTGCTGTGACGTGTGGGAGACATCCGCGCTGTGCCTGCGATCTAAGTTGCGCTACGCACCTGCTAATTACCGCTGCGCTCCTGGTACAGTCGCGGAATGAAAAGGTTGACCAGTTTTGAAATAAATTCATTTACGCGTTGCAAGCACATGTTACCTTTTTAAACTGTGTAACAGACGAGAGTACTGTATTGAAAATTGTGTTTAATTGTTTGACAATTAAGTTCAAATTTAATCAGACGAATGTTCCTTGACTATTAATAGTTGAACTTAAACCTTTTTATTAGTTCTATCTTGCCATTATGTTGTGTCAAATTTGATAAATCGAATCTAATGTGAATGTTCCTGTCAATGTCATCATTGCTATTTCTTGTATTCGTGTTAATATTTTACAATGCCGAGAACTTTAAATATTCAAGAAAGAGCAGCTATTATTGATCAACACGAAGATGGCTACACTATCAGTGAAATATCGCGAAACCTAAATTTAACCAGATATACTGTGAGATTCTGGATTCGAAGATATGCTGAAGAAGGTGAACTGATTGATCATCGTCGTAATTCTGGTCGCCGCCCCGCCCTTAGTGCT
This sequence comes from Acleris laterana, assembly GCA_963966035.1. Taxonomy (NCBI): domain Eukaryota; kingdom Metazoa; phylum Arthropoda; class Insecta; order Lepidoptera; family Tortricidae; genus Acleris; species Acleris laterana. The sequence continues at coordinate 3,227,684 of OZ014463.1, read as the reverse complement.
GCACAAAGAGCCGACATGAGACGACAATATGAAGATAACGGTTTTGTGTCAACTAATTATTACGCTGAAATGTATGAAGTCTGTCCAAGAGTAATAAGAAACGCCTTACACTCAATGGGATTGCATTATAGACGACACGCAAATAAAATTGCTATGACTGATGCTCATAAGACAGCACGCTTGGAATTTGCACGCATGCATTTGAACGACGATTGGAGTACGACAATATTTTCCGACGAAAAAAGCTTCAAATCGAGCCAACATGGGAGGCTACATTTATGGAGATATAACGGTACGAGATATACAGAAGACCATGTAGTGCCCAATTTTAGTTCCGGACGAATTTCAGCTAATATATGGGGATGGATGTCAGCGGCTGGAGTAGGCGAGCTCGTTCTATTACCTTCAAGGGCAAACGCAACACACTATATGTCGGTTCTAGAAGAGAGTATGCTGCCAAGTGTCCGAACCGTTTATCCAGCTGACGATTTTTCTGAGATTAGTTTTGTTCAAGACAATGCTCGCACACACACCGCTCGTATTGTGAGTGAATGGTTCGACCGACACCGTGATATAAAAAAAATAAACTGGCCAGCAAAATCTGCAGACATAAATCCGATAGAGAATCTATGGGGTTTAATGGTGCAGCGTTGGGAGAACAGAAACGAACGGACCAAAGAAGCCATAGAAAACCACTGCCAAACGATCTGGGAAGAAATGAGAGGAACGAACATATGCTCCAACCTTGTGAGTTCCATGAGAAATAGGTTACAAAGTGTTATTGATGCTCGTGGTGGTTACATCTCTTATTAAAGACTATTATTCCTTATTTTGATTGTTTGTTTTGTTGAAATATATTTTACTAGAATTAAATTCGTTTGATTTCTGTGAGGGTATACACCAGTTAATATGCAAGTGTTACTAATTTCTATTTAGGTCAAAGTTCGATATCCTCTTTTCTGCTGCCTGAAATAAATGAAAAATTAATGAGAGAAATATTTTTTTTCATTTTAACTCGCTTACTAGCTTATCATCTTAACTTGGTTGTATTACACGAATGCCGCCGTTTTTCGTTATTGAAACGTGACCATAGCAACCCTTTAGTAACGACCAATAAAGACTAAGTTCAGTTTGAACCAATAGTGGCTGTTGTTATGACATTCATTATGACGGAATGTGTCATACTCGGTCGATAAGCAGATACTGATAATGATAACTCGTACTGAGCAAGCAAAAACAGATCTTAAGGTGGTCAACCTTTTCATTCCGCGACTGTACTTTATTTAAACATGCAATCACTTTTCTTCCCTAGGGTGGACATGTAACTTTCAACACGCTTCTAAGATAAACAATGGCCTTTCAGAGTATGACACACGAAAAATTATTTCTGTCGAGACTTGCAGTGATTTTTTTCCTTGATGACTTTCAATCCTTGTTTTATCAAGGTGTATTGTCGCCAATGTCGAGTTTTAGACAATAACCATGGACTTATTAGACACAAACAAAGTCCATGGATATCACACGCTACTCAGGTGGACTAAACAGCACACGTGGTTAGCTCCACGCGCTTCTGTCAAGTGAAATATCTTTGTCAATGTCTTTGCCTCGTGCTTATGATTTCATTTAAGACACTTGACACTTTAAATCTTAATATTTCACAAAACCCTTATTAAAAAAGATACCTCAACAAAACCCGCCAAATTATTTTCTATCCAACGACACACCCCGGCATGGGCTTGACGAGAAAAAAACAACCCTACGTTACGTGTAGGGGAGGTTAAATGAAATTAAAAAAAAACAAGATTTTATTATACCACTTCGTCAGCGTGACTAACACGGACACAACCCGAAATGAGTCAGTGTTGCATTTTAAATTTAGAAGCGGTTGGAATACAATTTTTAATGGAAAAGCAAATTTGAAATGTGTCTGGTTTGTATTCAATGAGCGATATGTATGCCACATAACAGCTTTCTAGAACTAAGAGTATCTGAGTTAAGCTGCGGACGGACAGACGGACGGACGGACATGGCAAAATTATAAAAACAGATATTTGATTTCACAACGTTCGCTACTGGAATGTTGAGACTTTGCCTCACTTTTAGCTTTAAGGACAGCGAGCTATAATTGATTTTCGTAGGAAATTGGTGGTTCCACTTGATTATTTGAACATTCGGCTGCGTTTCGGTTTGAGAGCTCATTAGGAGTCGCCTGTTTCACAGCTCTGCTCGTTCTGCTAGCGTTGGTACTCGTCCAAAGTAACATAATGATTTCCAGTATAGACTGGCCTACCAACATATCGTTACTACTTTGAAAAAAACTCGTATTTGATATTTCGAGATATACGAGTTTGAACTTAATTCTCTTCAGGTTTAAGTTTAAAATCGTACGTCACGAAATGTGAGATACGAGGTTTTTTCAAAGCGATGACGATATTATTGCCGGCTAGCTAACTTTGTCTACCTTTGTACATGCCTTTTATGTTTCTTTCTTTTTTGTCGTTTGTTATTTTCCTGATTGTAAAGTCACGGAATGAAAAGGTTGACCACTTTAAAATCTGTTTTTACTTGCTCAGTATAAGTTATCATTGTTATCAGTATCTGCTTACCGAGTATAACACATTCCGTCATAATGAATGTCATTTCAATACATGGCCCACAGATACATGGTTACCATGGTCACGTATAAACAACAGCCACTATTGGTTCAAACTGAACTCAAGTCTTTATTGGTCGTTACAAAAGTGTTGCTATGGACACGTATAAACAACAGCCACTATTGGTTAACTGAAGCCTTTATTGGTCGTTACAAAAGTGTTGCTATGGTCACGTAGAAACAACCAATATGGCTCAATATTATTTCTCTGTAACATAGTTTAAAAAGGTAACATGTGCTTGCAACGCGTAAATGAATTTATTTGAAAACTGGTCAACCTTTTCGTTCCGCGACGGTATAAAGTTATTTTACATACTTACACACATTAAAGCTTGATTATTACCATAATTATTTATAAGCAGGTCGCATAGGTACTTGATGACATACAACGACTCCTAAATAATGAATAGGACCCTAAATATAGTTTGACAGACTAAACTGCGGATTAAGGGGACGCAGATTATGTTTTTTAAGTCAGACTAGCCGTGCCTAATAGTATGAACAAAGTGCAACGCTGGTATATTCTGTGCCAATTGAAATTAGCAAAGATATAAACAAAACCAAAAGAACCAATTTACCATTATTACTCGATAATCTCGTGCTTTTTAAGATCGAGTGAGGTCTTAGAAAAGTTTTGTACACTTTATCTTTCCTTTTACAGTAAGTTTAAATAACAACACGCTTGATGAACATTTGAGGTTATGTGTCAAACAGTTTTAGTTTGTTTATATCTTTGGCAGTTTCAATTGACACAGACTATACAGTCCAATTCTTAAATTTGTGACCCAGGTCCAAAGTCAATCCGACATTTTACAGCAATAAGGTTGAGTTTCCTATAAGATCAAATTACTTTACATCTATAATGACATTGACGACTTCAAGTTTTCTTTAAATGGGTCCCAAATTTAAGTTTTTAACTGTACCTGCCAGGTTTTGCCAGTATAAATATGCTTTTTAATGGCACTTTTAGTCCTACCCACTGTAATTGTGATCGCTAGTTCTCGATCTGATAGGGGTTACCTACCGATATTGACCTCAGGTCTATGACCAGACTTAAATATAGGGTATTTCAATTTAATTGGGATACGTCATTTAAATTTAAACAATATATAATTACAAAATATTTCAGGCGCAAAACGCTCTTATAGAATTTTATAGTAAATAAATCAGTTTTGTCACTTTTTAAAGCTTTATTGGAATCATAACCACATGTACGAACTCAAATCATGGACCTGTAACAAAGTAAGTACGGTTAGTATTAATATCTATTAGTTTCGTTTAAAACTACATAGGAGCATCGTATATTGGAGTCATAATGTGTTTCTTGTGTTTTTGGTCATAATTATCGCATTATCAGTTATTTTTCATGACATTCATTTTTAGGATGTTTATAAATCAAACTTAATCTACCCGAGTGTTATCTACACGGTAGATAATTTAAGAAATTCTGTAGCCTTAGGTAAGTTATAAAAGAGGTTAATGATTCGGTCTTCTATCGACTTGAAATTGTATGGAGTTGGCATAAGCGCTCCACGCTATCTGTCATCAGCTTACGTCAATCCTTTGTCGATTTACGAAAATCGCTAACTAGGCTTCATGCATCATGAGTAGGCCTTCTGATTAGTAAAGTTTACGATTGCAGTGATATAAAATCTATGAAAATATAGACATTATGACCAAAAAAAATAAAGTAAGTAGGTTCCTAACTGACTGGTAATAATTCGTAGATAATAAAAAAGAGTTATTCAAGAGAACCACATTAAAGCAGTGTCCAATCTACTTACAATCACGACTCCTGGGCGATGCAGTACTCTCTGTTCGGCCTGTAGAGACACAGTCTCTTCGTCTTTTTGGGTCTCTCCCTGTTGTCGTCATTTCGATCCTAAACACAACATGTAAGTACATCTATCAAAATTATAGAAAAAAAAAACCAACGATTTTTTTTCCATAATTTTCATCTTACACAAGTTGACTTAATTCCAGACTAAGCTCAAACTAATACTAGTGCTAATCTCCTAATCGAACCCAGGACCGCTAGCACCGCACCGCTTCCGACTTAGCTGACCATGTCGATAAGAATGACTGACTGGTGAGTTGCTTGCAGCGCCTGCGCAGCGGTTTTAAGCAGTGGTCTCTGTTGGGAATCGCTTGTAATTTTTGGATGATGAAAATGTTACATTGTTGTTTAAAACATACAATACAATACAAATACTCTTTATTGAACACCAAAAGAAAACAAAACACGGAACAGTACATTTTAACTATAGGTATACAACAGGCGGTCTTACCGCTAAATAGCGATCTCTTCCAGACAACCTTGGACAGAGAAATAATAAAAACAAAAATACATGGCAGGCGGTGTAAACTAAATTATACAGAACTCAAACTAAACTACAAGAAACACTTCTAGCTTATAGTTTATGATACTCAAATATAATGTAACATTCTAACGATGAAAGAATTTTTCAAAAATAGTTTTGTAGCCATTCAATGCAAACAAAGAATTAAATCATTCTTCTTTAAAATAAATATTATAGTGTAGATATCGTTAATCTTTATTTTGAAACAATCTGTACAAGTTCAGAATTCAAGTTTACTATTGTTTTTAAATACTCCTTTTTTACATCGTATCGGACGTATTTTTTTTTTTTTTTTTTTTTTTTTTTTTTTAAATACGACCAACGTTCATATGGCCCGTTTTTAACCTCCGACGCAAAAAAGGGGTGTTATAAGTTTCATACCTTATTGTCTGTCTGTCGTCCGTCTGTAGCATTGTTGTTTATATACGGATGGACTGATTCGGACGCGGTTTCTTTGACGACGCGTGGGCCTAGTTGGTAGTAACCCTGCCTACGAAGCTAGCGGTCCTGGGTTCAAATCCCGGTAAGTTCCTGAGTCAAGTTTTCTGGGATCCTATTGAATTACAGACACACATTTGATCGAATGTATCATTTTGTCGAATTTCACTTCATCGAAATCTTATTTCGTTTGGTTTTCGTTCGTTTTTTTGTTTTAAGATCATCTTTAGCATGGATTACGAAGGCTAGGTTAGGTTAAACCAGTGACCACCAAAAAATTATAACTCCTGCACATGTAAATGCCAGTTGACGAAATGAAAATCGTTGTCTAGTACAGTCGGCCCAAAATGCGGTCTACCACCCTACGGTTGAAGTTTTTATGCACGTCATGATACAACCAGTTTGATTTTCCCTTGCAATAATATTATCACAGTGACAAGTGTCAACCTTAGCAATAACTAGATCTGACAGGAACTTTTGTCAGAACTGGTAGACCATTTACTTGACCGACCGTACCCATAGTACCTACAAGCTCAAATTCTAGAATTTAGTTTGAGACCAGCGACGCTATTGCCTAACGCACTCGCAATCTCATTTGGCTTGAAAGCGGAACAATTGTTTTCATTTTGTATGCAGATAAGCGTTCGATACTCAAAATGAAAACAATTGCGATTCTTTTCCTGGTATACCCTGATTTTCATAGAAAATGACTTAATGGGATTCAGCTAGGTTAAAAGACAACCCGTTCAAGAGTTATTTGCTCTAAATGTAGAGGTTGCATGTGTCAGGGCTGTTTATGATAAAAATATACGAATTATTAAATACTCGCCTGTTTCTTATTTCCATTATTATTGTCATCATTGTCATCCTAAAACGATTCAAAATAAAGTCGTTGAATCAATAATAGAAAAAAACAAAATATTTAGTCAATCTATCACTAAGTTGGATTAGAATAAAATATGACAACTTGAATATGGTAATCTCTCGTGCTGTGAATTTTGCCCACTATTTACCGATAGGTACTTGACCTCAAAAACTATAGCGAGAGGGCTTAAAAACAGTTCCTATATTTCACATTGTTTTGGCGGATATTGCACTTATATCGTAATCATCTCCGTGACATTATAGTAAACCTTTCTGTCAAGTGAATAGGAGGTACCATAACTTCAACAATAGATTATGATATTATAGCTAAAACAAAGTGGAATAGAAGAACTGTAAAAACTTGATAGGGTTATTATAACCCGATACGTCCCAGACGTAGTCTTGTCATTAAAAGGTTTAGGTTAAATGTTTTTTTGGACTTCTATAATATTGTTAAAAGGTAAATTTCATGATTTAAACGTAAATATTTACATCGCGTCCCTGTATTGAAGGTAATAAAATTCAACACTTTAATTATAAAGGATAAAGTTTTGATAATAAATGGATTAAACGGCCTTGAAGTTAGATACTTAGGCTACTTTTACCTGTTAAATGTTTGTTTGTATATCCCTTCTTCACGGCTTAACGCCTTAACGGACTAGTGTGAAATTTATAATTCATCGAGAATATGACAGTTGATATTTTGGTCCCTACTTCTTTAAAGTAGTCATTTTAAGTGTAAATCAAAGTTACACTTCGGTAGGAAAATAACAACAATGGTAAAAAATATACATTATACAAACCTTGAGAACTGTTTTTCTCAAAGCGGAGTACCCTTTATTTATTGTAGACTGCAAGAAAAAACACAATTAGTCTTAAGATTCACCTTCTGAGCCAGCAACCCGCTAGTCGGGTTCTCTGTTTGTAGGCAGTTTTTGCTACGTAGCGGCAAAACGCTGGGATCGTCTACGAGCGTAGCACGTAGCGCGTGAAAGTGTTACAGGTAGAACACAATTTATATAGCGTGTCGTGAATCTTCGTTCGCGAAACGAACAACGATTCCGATAATTTCCAGACACGATTAAAACCCACGATCAGACTTGTACGTAATAGTTATAAGGTGCAAATTAAATTGCATCTATTTTTTCCATTTCACTCACGCACGTTTGACGGCTGACTGAATGACACGCGGGCGCGCGTCAACATGGCGTCACTAATAACCAATAATAACACAGTATACAACTACGCAACGCGTGGATCATGCTGATTGGTTCCCGCGCTTCGAAAAATCGCCTATACGCAGGTGCATCGGCATATTAGTTGTGTTTTACCGTAATGTCTGCCGCATGGACCGGTGGGCTTTCGTTCCGCACACCGAGTGGGTTCCGCAAAACGGGTGACGTCAAACCTAATTCTGGAGTCCTAGTGCAAAAGGATTTAATTATAATTAACTCCGTTCATGCACATACCCTTTTTTATTACGAGTTAAGTCGACTTGTACCTACCCTTTTGGACTAGAATCCCAGAATTAAGAAATGGGATTTCAGATATTTTGACAACTACACTGATTTAAGACTGCGCCGAGCGTACGCCGGATGTACAGTGGCGCCCTCATTACTATTATTGTGTTTTCTAATAAACTAAAGTATTTTCTTGAAATTGGTCGGTAGGTTTTTGTACTACAAATGAAAACACAACTTATAGGGTATATCTCATAGTATAATCACAATTCACCTTCGAGTTATCAACATATCGGAAAAAAGTGGCCAAATTTTCCCGTTAAGCTGACTACTCAAAGGGTAATTGTTATTAAAGTTAACGTATTTCATAAATTGTGTTTTTACTTGCGCTACAAAAACGTATCGTCTTTATGCAGGGTGATTCTTTAGCTAATTAGAAAACACAATAATAGTAATGAGGGCGCCGCTGGACGCTCGACGTTTGCTCGGTGCGGTCTTAAGACAGCAATAGATTAAAGTTATTTGCACGTGTTTCTATGCCGCTGTAGAGCTGAGTTATTGCAGTTGGTTTTATACTTACAGAAATTATAACTTCTCTTAGCTGAAAAAAAGATCACTTTATACATCATTACTTTAACTACGCTGTCAATAATATAGGTATGCATTTCAAAAAAATACAGCAGTATAAAGGAGCGACCACACCGGAGCATCACGGTGCGTAAATTACGGTCTGTCAAAGTTGTGGCAATGGCAATGGCTTAAAATGATATATAATTACGCACTTCGCGATGTAATTATTTGCATTAGGTAGATTTGATATATACTTATCAAAAACCCTAATGACAAACTATTTGCGGTTAAAACTTTTAGTTTCATAATTTGTAATACGTACCAGCTGACAAAGTGATAAGTTTGCGGTTAACATATGATATTTTCCATTAAATTTAAAAATATTCATAGAGTATTTCTAAGTATTATTAAATACGAATATTACATTAAAGCTAGGCATGTAAATAATTCATTCTTATATTTACAAGTTATTTGTTTGTTTGACTATACAGTTTCAATCTTGAAAGTAAGTTCTGGAACACATAATGTTAACTTGATGGCGTTCAATACTGTGCTGTGTGAGCTGATTTAAAGATGGAATCGGAAGATTCGGAAGTCAGCAACAGCTGTTACGCACACCCACCGAGCTTGACCTCAAGAAGCAGCTGACGAGTGTGGAACAAAAGGACAGCTTTATTCCTTTTTTAACTTACATCGAAAACAATATCAAAAAATCTTGGGTTTTCAAACGTGTATTATTTTTAATGTTATTACACTTATTACAGAAACTTACTACGAATTCTATTAAGGACAACGTAGAAACAGTTACAGTTAAGATTATTACTTTTAGTGGTTTACCTCATTTGTGGGCTTATCTTGAACCTGTAGAAAGATGTACAAAAACAGTCAAGTCTAAGTCCGTCTCGCGCGACGAGGGTTCCATGCCTGACTCATACTTGGCTGGTTTTTTTATTTTTATTTTTTGTCTACAATCACACTGACCAACGACGACAAAAATAAAACACATTAAACGGTTATTGCGTGGGGGCGCCTATTTTCTTTGTGTTTTTACATATTCTGCTAAAAATCACCCGGATATCCGGTTAGGACCAAAAAACCATTTTGAATAATTTCATTTATTTAACTACGAAAAGCATAATGACCGTTTAGCATAAAAACAAATTGTATAATTTTATCAGGTTTACGATCAAATAACATATTTAGCACTCATTTATAATAATTTATTATAATGATAATTTTCATGTTATTATGCATTTAAAGTGAATTTCTTACTAAGTTAGGTTAGGTTAGCACTGTGACCATATTAAATAATAGTTTGTTTAAATAAATAAATAAAATAAATAAATAAATAAATAAAATAGTAATCAAAGACGTTAGAAATATTTACTTTTTAACCTAAGAGCATTATGATTTAAGAAATTATGCATTTCGTTGTTATGCATGATAATTATAATAATCGTTAGTTTATTAGAGAGATCGAAATTATGCGATTTGTGTTATGCAAAATGAACATTAGTATATATGAATTAGCGAGAGCGTGGAAGAGAGAGAGAAGTGCTTAAGTATTTCTCTCTCTCTCTTTCTCTTGCCTATACACACACAATACCACTACAGCTCAGCTCGGCCTCTGCCTTGACCCTTAAGACTGCGCCGAGCGTACGCCGGATGTGAGCGCATGAGTGGCGCCCTCATTACTTTTATTGTGTTTTCTAATAAACTAAAGTATTTTCTTAAAATTGGACAAAATATTTTTGTACTACAAATGAAAACACAACTTATAGGGTATGTCATCTATTGTAATAACAACAGAGGGTAAAACTACTGAACTTATACGAAACGCCATAAATAATAATTAAAAGAAGAAGAGGGTATAACAGATAGCTTGTGCGAAAAGTGAAGGTAGATCATCGGAAAAGAAAATAGGTACAATAGGTATACGGGACTGTTACACAAAACAGATGAATAATAAAGCTACACTAGAAAAAACACGACACGCGCAAACGGTTACTTTCGGAGTGCCACAGCAGGGCTCTTCTTAGCGGCAGGTCGAGGCGCACGAGCCCGCAACGCAGGCACCGTGGGGGCCACGCCGGGGCCAGCGCGCACGAGCTGGGACTGTTGCTCCACTGTGACTCCACCAGGCGCAGGAACCGGGACAGGCAGCGATCGCAAATCGGACATGGAGGTTATTCTACGCCGGGTGCCGTCCTGATACAGCACCACAATACGCCCATCCGAAGTCCAGCTGTGTCCTATACCAAATATCCGGCGAGCCTCCATAAAGACAGCATGTCGGGTGTGTGTCAGGAACTCGGAGAGGGTCATCCCAGAGCCCTTCAGACGTTTTTTGAGGATCCAAACTGCGTCTCGAGTTCTCTGGCTCGCAAATTTGACCAGTATGGGCCGAGGCTTAGATACCCCACGGTTCTTACCAAAAGATAAAAGATAAAAGATAAAAGATATTTATTCAGTAAGTAGGCCGCACGCGCACTTTTACACGTCAAGAATCTACCAGCGCTTCCCAAGAGGAGACACTGCTGAGAAGAAACGCCGCAAGAAACTCAGGGCGAAGGCAAGCATTAAAGGCTTCCAAGTTTATGCCTTGCCCTAGATTTTTATGGCAGATATCTGCGACCACTATACAGTAGTGTCTTCACTATCCTCCTCAGGGACCCCATGAAGCAACAGCATATTTGAGCGGGATCTCATCTCCTGGTCCTCGAGTGTCTTAAGCACGAGACCCATTTGTGCTTGCAGACTTGCTACCGCATTCCCAATGAAGGATTTAAAAGTGCGGTACTCTACGTCAAAAACTGGATCCAGCCCCTGTACCGGTGCAGTGCTCTCAAAGGCTGACATTCTGGCCTCAAACATATCCCTCATGTCATCTAAACTCTTTTGCAACTGTGACAAGTGATCCATATTGTATAGTGTATAGAAACACACAAAATGACTTGCACAAGAATGAACTATGGACTTTCAAGTAAGTGTTGTGTACCTTGTTGATCTGGAGAGGTGATAACAGCTGTAGGCGGTAGTGAGGTGTTTTCTTTCACATTAAAATTAAGATTAAGTCAAATTATTGTGATTTACTCTTTTTTTACAATTATTAAAAGTTACTCCAAAAATTTTGCTTCTTGTTTGTTTGCCTACCCGATTATTTTTTTTGACACTACAACTATTGTTATTAAAGTTTGTTACGTATCCCAAAAATTGTGTTTTTACTTACACTACAAAAACATTCCATCTGATTCCAAGGAAATTCTTTAGTTAATTAGAAAACACAATAATAGTAATGAGGGCGCCACTGGACGCTCGGCGTTTGCTCGCCGCATCAGTCTTAAATGAAAATACGTGTTATATATTTGCTTGTCATGACGGTTTTAGTACTCACTGACAGTTTCTGTGGCGAATTTTTCAAGTCACTGTATATGGAAGCCATTGCACCCTGAAACGGAAACCCGGGTACTTTGGTTTAAGTCCTATCTGATGATAGTACCGACCGAGTACATAAGGTAAATCCACCAATAGGATTACTTAAGGTTTCTAGCGCGGCTCTCCTACGAGTTGTTTTTTCCTCGCCCACCTTTTGGAGCCCTAGAGGAATAATTCTGGACAAGACTGATTCGTTGAAACCGCGAAAGTGTTTAAATAGACATGTAAGTATATTATTGTGTCTTGTTGCAGCGCCCTTGCAGGGTTTATGTTGAAGCTACCTACTGTATTTTCAAGATCTCATTGTACAACATAAAGCAATAAATGAATATGACTATGATGACTATGACTAAACAGTTTGATGTTTTACTAGCTGCCCGCCAGCGGCTTCGCCCCGCTGCAAATTCCCGACCTTCCCGTTGGATTTTTCTATTTTTTCTTACATATAAACCTTACCCTGACAATAACGAACACAACAAAAAAGAAATCAGCCAAATCGGTTTAGCCATTCTCGAGTTATGCGCTTACCAACACATTTTGCGATTCATTTTTATATTATAGATGTAGACTAGTCTAGTCTGTAAGGTATTCGTTATATTATGAACCTTTATTTCTGGTATAAAACCGTGTCGCGTGATGTTACCAGCCCGATATGTCCGCTATCGATATCGTCAGATAAGTCATACGACATCTGGAATCGCTGCGCCACTTCATTGTACACGTGTCGCGGGACGTCCCCTACTGAATCCCTGGCTTTATAAAAAAAAACTGTTTTATAAATAACTTTTCATATTTGAATTTGCGTTCCGATTCACGCAACAACCTCATTTCAATCTCGATGCGAGATTGAAATGAATTTCTTTCATCATAACTACAGATAAAATACATTACTATTTGACGTAATGCTAGTTTTAATCTGTCAGTATCTGAAAGCGTCAGAGAGGTTTCGCGATATGGGTGTAGGATACAACATTACATACTCACAGCAAATTGGATTTGTTCAAACTGAAAAGAAGCGTGGAAAAACGTTACGTATGACTGTTTTTTGTTGCATGTATATTTAAATCTGTTTATTTTTTCAATGCAATTCGCGAAACGCACAATAAACCTATTTTAGTTAATATAATGCTTTGTCAGTTTCTCTCAGGTAAGGACAATCATGTTGTAATTTTAAGCCATTTTTCAGCACTTAATAGTGCTAGGGTTTTAGAGAGATACCTACCGTGGGTTAATTAGCCATGCTAACTTTTTAAATATGTATGGAAATCTCAAAACCATTTCGAGAAACAAGCTTTCGGTACAGTTTCTGTATATCAGATTTAAAAAAAAGTCTCACATTATTAAGATATTCGTTGAAATGTTTTGTCCTTCAAATGACCTTTCTGTGAGTTATCAAACGAATAATGGATATGATTCCATTGCCATATTTAAAAAAAAACCGACTGACGTCTGTCTAGTCTATATCAAACACAAATTTGACATTGACGTGTCGTTTCTTTTCGTAAATTGTTTGTTTATTATAATTAATAAATGCAATCTAATTTATACGAGTACTCAATGGTCAAGACTTTATTGTTAAACCATTGTGTAAAAGTAACGTGTTTGTTTTAAACAGGTACATACGAGTACATTTAAATGATCTTCACAACAAAACTGCAAATAGTTCTTGAAGTGTTTTTGCTTCACTTCACGACACCATTCCTCTCGCCGTCGTTCCGGGATTGGTACGAATAACAAATCCGGGTTATCCCTGCTGTTATTCGGACATAAAGGGACGAAACATTTGTGGCCTTCCATTTCAAACAAGTACAGATAGTGATTTCAAAATTTTTTGAGTCCGTCCTCTGTGACGTTGACACCTTGATGTTGATGTTGACTTTACCATAGACTTTACTGTAATTTCTTTTTATGCAGGCAAAGACTACATTTATCCATTATGCGTTTGATGACGTCACGTCAGCAATAAATTAATATATTTTTTTAATGTAGATAGGGTTAATTAAAAACAAAAATACCGAAATTACTTTCTTAAAATAGTCTATATTTATCAAATAAATTATAAAAACCATACAAAAAAAAAATGAAGCATGGCCAATTATAAATAAAAGAATAGCCACTTTCTGTAAATAATTTATAAATAATAAAAGTAATTTATAAGTAAAATAAATTAACTAAGACAAATTCTCCTTAAAAATCAATCTAAAACAAAACACAAAATTTAACTTAAAGAAGGCGCTTAAAATAGAGGGCATGCAATACTTAAACTAAAACAGAACAATAAATGGTAAAATTATAAAACAAAAAGATTTCGCCCGTTGAGAGAATCGATCTCGAGTCTTCGAAGTCGCTACAATTTTTTAATAAACTAAAGTATTTTCTTGAACTTGGACGGTATATTTTGGTACTACAAATGAAAACACAACTTATAGGGTATATCACATAGTTTAATAACGATTCACCTTCGAGTTATCAACTTAACGGAATAAAGTGGCCACCTTTTCCCGTTAAGCTGACTACTCAAAGGGTTACTGTTACTTAAGTTTGTTACGTATTCCATAAATTGTGTTTTTACTTGCGCTACAAAAACGCATCGTCTGATTTCAAGGAAATTCTTTAGTTAATTAGAAAACACGATAATATGTAGTAATGAGGGCGCCACGGGATGACGGGACGCTCGACGTTTGCTCGGTTCAGTCTTAAAAGAGTTGTCAAAAACTTGAAAGCAATTGTGTTACGAGGATTGCGAAGTTGCGAACCGACGGTCGAATCGCGTAGTTGTTTAGAAGTTTCCATACAAGAAACGTTATGTCATTTGTATGGAAATTTTCAGACTCACAATCCTGAATAGATTTATTTTCATTTCATTTCAACTGTAGGATTCCATATTTTGGTTTGTTAAAGAGAATTTGTGTTGTAATGAATTTTAAAGTAATTTAATATTTTACTTACGAACTGAAAAAAAAACATGTCATAGTTAAAATGATTCCATGAAATTGTTAAAACATTTTTTCAATATTATTTAAGTAAAGCAAAAACAACCATTTAACCGGAGTCTGTTGTTATTCTTTCACAATTTACTGTACTCGCTAGCGAGTCGAATGCTCTGTCCCTTGCACTCTATAAGGATACTTACGAGGTCTGCGAGGGACAGACCTCCAATTCGCTAGCGAGAATGTTGATTGTATGACTCATGGTGGGTCACTAGTAGAATGACGGGATCGTAAAATGACTGACTCGCAAAACGACCACATCGCTTGTAGCCTATATCTTAAAATGTCCGAGTCGCAAAATGGACACAATGGTTTTTTTCATTTTATCATTGTTTAAGTACAGTCGACGGAGACGCACGGCGGGGCTCCTATTTCTAGGTAATTTGCCCTTCGGGCATTTAAAGTAACCTAACGAACCTAACCTACCTAGTTACGCAAAGAAAGTAGTCCTTTTGCGACTCGGACATTTTGAGATGTAGGCTACAAGCGATGTGGTCATTTTGCGAGTCAGTCATTTTACGACCTAGTCATTCTACTAGCGACCGCTCATGGTAAGGGTACTGGTGGTATACTCAACACAACGAAATACTATAAGGCACTGGCACCAGTATTGGACACTTAGCTGAAAGCACCAATACGGTATTTGACAAAAGTCAAATCAGCTTCTTTTTATGAAACATCAAAAACGCTCGGTTACTATGGAATTTATAGGGATTACTATATTGTGACGTCACAATCAAACAGCGTCCTTATTGTTGGATTTTAAGAATTTAAAAATCTTAAAATACATTTATTTATTTATTTATTTATTTATTTAAAGACACGCCAACAGCATACATATCCATCATTCTTAATAATATAACCTGACAACATTATTCATTATATGTAAGCCTATTACAGGCATGTACAGCATTCACCTTTTAAAGTGCACGGTTCACATAGTTAGGTACTACATTATAGTTATTAAAAATGGGAAATTATATAATGTTAACAAAAGTAAAATTTTAAGTTAAGAATAGATTAAGTTCTAACTGACTTCAGCTTCTTTTTATGAAACATCAAAAACGCTCGGTTACTATGGAATTTATAGGGATTACTATATTGTGACGTCACAATCAATCAACTACATACATACGAGTACATACATTAAATCACGCCTGTTTCCCAGAGGGGTAGGCAGGCAGAGACCACTTCTTTCCACTTGCTACGATCTTGACAAATTTATTTCGTTTCTTCCACATTCATACATCGAGTCATGCACGCACGTCGGTTTCGGGTACTTAAGATTCAGCCCTTTTTGGATCGGATTGATGATTTCCTAGTATTTTTATAATGTTTATCTGTTGTTAATGAAAAACCAATTTCATTTCACTCTTGTCAAATACCTACCCTATATGTATATGGGCTTAGTGCTTAGCATGCTACGCGTGGACTAGTGTCACATTTTGTGTCATTTATGAATTAGTCGTATTAGTAGTCAAATATAAAGTTGCAAGTTAAATAAAATTCAATACACAATAAGAACACACTAGAGCATAGAAGCCGGACTATAAGATGAACTTTGCACCAGATATCTTTCTCTATTATGTAATGAGTGAAAATTAACCAAAAAGTAGATTGTTTCTCTCTTCTTTAACTGGCATTTTTACAAGGTTTTAAGACGTAAAATTTGCACCTAGTAAGGTGCAATGTTTATACATTGCTAGGGCAGTTGCCCATACTTCAGTTTAGCCATGTCCTTTTGTATTGAAATATAGCTGGTTCAAAGTTCATTTTATAGCCATAGATTTGAACGATTTATTTCATTATCCTAGCAATACCGAAAAGAGACAGAAAATATGACGTTAATTCTTGCTTTAAGTATAAAAAGACTAATGTCACTCAAAATACACTTTTATTTTAATCCTTCACCGTTACACATACGTTACAATATGGAATAGATGTATTTGACACTAACTCGCATTTGACGTATTCTCCTGTTCTTGCATGCTAAGCCCAACAATCAGTCAAGACTGCGCCGAGCGTACGCGGGATGTACAGTGGCGCCCTCATTACTATTATTGTGTTTTCTAATTAACTAAAGAATTTTCTTGGAATCAAACGATGTGTTTTTGTAGCAGAAATAAAAACACAAGCTATGTGATAGTAACAAACTTTAATAACAATTACCCTTTGAGTAGTCAGCTTAACGGAAAAAGGTGGCCGCTTTTTTCCGTTAAGTTGATAACTCGAAGGTGAATTGTTATTAAACCATGTGATATACTTCTATCAGTTGTGTTTCAATTTTTAGTACAAAGACACATCATCAAATTTCAAGAAAATAATTTAGTTTATTAGAAAACACAATAGTAGTAATGAGGGCGCCACTGTACATCCGGCGTACGCTCGGCGCAGTCTTGACTTTAATAGTTAACGTTATAAATTGAATGCTGCAAAATAAATAAATAACTCTAATCTTCTTTCAAATAAGAAAGAAGGGTCCAATATTGTTTCATGTCCACTACTGGTGCCAATGCCTTAGATATTTTTGTACTTAGATATATATTATAGGTAGGTATGTACCTCCTTATTCGATGATGTCATTGCCTTAACTGCATTACTAATTTTCTGTAAATGAATAAAAAAATTAATGACAAAATTCTAACCTAAACGAAAAAATACACTGGTACGGTTTACTCACGTATTAAAGTCAGGAAGTGGCCCGACTCCCATACATAATTCATACATATCAGAGGTATTCCTTCAGTTGTAAGATCAGACTGCGGCACGAACTACACAGGCACTGACGATTATTTAAGACTGCGCCGAGCGTACGCCGGATGTACAGTGGCGCCCTCATTACTATTATTGTGTTTTCTAATAAACTAAAGTATTTTATTAAAATTGGACGGTATGTTTTTGTTCTACAAATGAAAGCACAACTTATAGGGTATATCACATAGTTTCATAACAATTCACCTTCGAGCTATCAACTTAACGGAAAAAAGTGGCTTTCTTTTCCCGTTAAGCTGACTACGCAAAGGGTAATTGTTATTAAAGTTTGTTACGTATTCCATAAGTTGTGTTTTTACTTCCGCTACAAAAACACATCGTCTGATTACAAGGAAATTCTTTAGTTAACTAGAAAACACAATAATAGTAATGAGGGCGCCACTGGAGGCTTGACGTTTGCTCGGCGCAGTCTTAATGAATGTGTACGTTTGTTTACGAAATCATAACAACGACATCGGTCGCGAATTAAATATGCCAAATTTGAGTTCTGCCAAATTATCATTCGGCGAAAACCGATTATGCCAAGTCTGTTATGCTAAAACAGTTTCGGACAATAAACGTTATGCCACAGAGAGGGACACATAATGCTATAATGCTATTATGTTATTCAAATGAGTGGTGTTAGGTTCAAGGTAACTAGTAATACACGGGTAGGAAAACACTTACTTCTTTAATAAGAGCTAGTGTTTCGTGCATAGTTTTCAAGGATTTGTCATACTGCAATGAAAAAATGATGGTACAATAATAAAAATAAAATGAAAAAAAAGTATTAAAAATTTATAACCAAGAAGCGATGAACGGAGGTGGCCATCTGGTCGCATAACAACGATTGACATAATTTCGATTGTAATAACACATTTTGCATAAAGATGTCAACCATAATGTCATACATTTATTTAGTCATAATATTGATAATTATAATTATTTTTAGTAATAATTAAAAATGTCATACCTACATGTATCAAGCCATCATTTTCACGTAGGCAGTAGGGACTTAGTGGCAAAACCGACTCGGATCGCGGATAGGTTAGGATATATTAACGCGATGAACACGAATGATTTTACCTGAGTCTTGAATATTATCCATGTGTTTAATTTTTATAAATTTGTTGGTGTATCATTGTCTAGTAGCGTATAACTTGCTCAAACGAGTCTAGTTTATGTTAAAGAAAACACTAAATTACGTTTTTTAGCTGAGCATAGTTGCTCATATCTAACAAAAAACGTATATAAACGTCTTTTAAAAACCAAAACTTAAAACCAAACCTTCGTCTTAGAAATGGATTGCTTTCGGCTTCCTTTTATGTTTTCATGAAACACGAAAGTCAGAAATGTATGTGTAGTGTGACAGCGGTGGACAACCGATGCCTCGTAATAAAATGTATACAGAAAACCTTTAAAATAAAAAATAAAAATAAATAAATAAGCTCACGCCTTTATTCCCAGAGTGGGGTAGGCAGAGCCACAGAATTACTAACAACTCTAAAAACTTATTAATAATTCTGTAACCACATTTTGCACAATTAGGCTAAGATGTTTACCAGTGTGTTAGTGACAGGTTGCAAGCCCATCGCCTAACAGCACTTCACAGCCTTTATAAAAGCTTATTTAATGTTTGTATTACCAACACTAATACATACCATATCTTTCCACCACTGCAAATCCTATTGAAATATAATGTTTGATTTAGTTAAAATTAAAAATATTAAGTCACTACAAATAACTCGCTGCTAATTGGTCTATAAAACATAAAATGTTGTTGTACTGTTGGAATACAAATAATAAAGCTGCAATCTTTGACATTTAAATAAGTTTATTTTAAAATAAATCAATACGACACATATTTGAGATTCACTGGGTTTTGTCGGAGTTCTCGCTTCGGGGCCTCAATCGCCTTCGAATTCCCTCCACTTCACTCGCTTCGCTCGCTGTGCTCCAAGTTCATAATACGAGTAAATTATTTTCAATTCAAGATGGCGCACCTCGCCGTTTAAATCGACGATACATTGCACTATCGTGTTGAAAAATTAAGTACCAAAAGTCAAAACCGTAATCCGTGAGACACCTTTGACAGACAAAGGGCTACCAGCCCCCTATTTTACCAGCCTGGCAATGACAGGTGACAGGTGACATTTCAGTGTACATTGAGTAGCTAACATGAATCCCAGTGATGTCAATACTTGTAAAAAATCCGACTAAAATGATTAATATCTCCGGTACTAAAAATCGCTAAAGATACATGGGGGTGTTTTTCGTAGCCCTGCGGGTAAAACTTACTTACTTATTTTTTTTTTTCATTTGGACGCCAGAAGTCACTTTGCACTAGTGAGCCGACACCTCGTATAACAAAATTACTTACACAAATTTAAAATTAAGTATAAAAATCATGGGATGGTTGAATAATTTCCTTACCAACGCGGACGTGCCTTCGCTCAGGACTTGTTCAGAATTCTGGAATATTTGATGATTAATTAAAATGAAAAATAAATTCAAATATTATTTAGGTATGTTTATGCGTTGCTATGGATGTTGCTGACTTGGTTTATTCAACAGTATATTGATAACATTGTAACAATATATACAGGGTGGAAAGTTGAGATGGGGCATTAAGGGCAGCTACCAGAACCCTTGCTGCCAGGCGAAAATGATCTTAGGAGACCTCACCCAACTTTTTGAGTTATGACAATCGACATTCACAGATTTTTGATAAAAGGTTCAGTCAGCGAGAAAATCGTCAGAAATTAGTAAGTGTTCTCAGTTATTATATTATCCTACTAAATGTATGGAAAACGTTTTCTTTGATTTGTGAGCGCTCTAGTACTCTAACCTCAGTTGGTCTCAAAGAATGTTTTAATCGTTATGAGAAATGGGATCGATTGGCATTAAAAAAAAAACGAATTTCTGACGATTTTCTCGCTGACTGTACCTTTTATCAAAAATCTGTGAATGTTGATTGTCATCACTCAAAAAGTTGGGTGAGGTCTCCTAAGACCATTTTCGCCTGGCAGCAAGGGTTCTGGTAGCTGCCCTTAATACCCCATCTCAACTTTCCACCCTGTATACATTATTTATTGTTGTGTTGGTAACATTATACTCGTATTGCTAGATCACGTCTTTAATCTGTTATTTGCTAAGTTTGCAATGTTATGTATACCACCAGCTGAAGGAGTTCCTTCCACTAGAGACGGAATAACAATATGAATAATAATAACCTTAAATAAACATACCTTTATCACTCTCGATAATGCTACCGTATCGTCACCCTAAATTAAGCAAAAAGGTTTTAACAAAGTATTCTGAAACGTTACGAGTAAAGTGTAAATCAGGTTGGTTCATGTCTAAATGCATAAAAATATACAAAACTTAGTAAATAATATTATAAAGTTTTCATTCAGGAACTTCGTTTAAGAACATTTGAAATTTTTCACAGTGTATTTTTTTTATATTGAGGTTTTGTCCACATTTTCTTTTAGTGCCTTAATTGGACCGCCACTGTAACTGACACGTGCTGTGCTGTGATCCTCTTTGTGTGACTTAGGCACTGCATTGAAAATATATCCTTAACATGTAAATCCTCACTATTTTACTCAGTAGGTACTATAGTAAAGAAATCTTATAATCGGAAGCCAATTTACCTATGGGTTATGTGGTCTCAAGCCGACTCAATGTAGAGGTTTCTTAATAACAATGTATCTTATATGCATCAGACCCGGATCTATTTAAGACTGCGCCGAGCGTACGCCGGATGTACAGTTGCGCCCTCATTACTATTATTGTGTTTTCTAATAAACTAAAGTATTTTTTTGAAATTGGACGAAATTTGTTTGTACTACAAATGAAAACATAACTTATAGGGTATATCGTTATAGTTTAATAACAATTCACCTTCGAGTTATTAACTTAACGAAAAAAAGTGGCCACCTTTTCCCGTTAAGCTGACTACTCAAAGGGTAATTGTTATTAAAGTTTGTTACGTATCCCATAAATTTTGTTTATACTTGCGCTACAAACACATTTTGTTTGGTTCCAAGGAAATTCTTTAGTTAATTAGAAAACCCAATAATAGTCATGAGGGCGCCACTGGACGCTCGGCGTTTGCTCGGGGCAGTCTTAATAATAATGAATCTTATATGCATCAGATCCGGATTTATTTAAGACTGCGTCGAGCGTACGCCGGATGTACAGTGGCGCCCTCATTACTATTATTGTGTTTTCTAATAAACTAAAGTATTTTCTTGAAATTGATTGCTAGGTTTTTGTACTACAAATGAAAACACAACTTATAGGGTATATCACATAGTTTAATAACAATTCACCTTCCCGTTAAGCTGACTACTCAAAGGGTAATTGTTATTAAAGTTTGTTATATACGTATCCCATAAATTGTGTTTTTACTTGCGCTACAAAAAGGTATCGTCTGATTGCAAGGAAATTATTTAATTAATTAGATAACACAATAATAGTAATGAGGGCGCCACTGGACGCTCGACGTATGCTCGGTGAGGTCTTTTAATATTTAACCTATCCGATATATGTACTAGATACGTATCTTTTCCGAGTAGAATTGAGGTTTTGTGCCTATATTCATAAAACGTACATGCCTATGTACCATTTCTCTTCCTCATTAGGCAAGGAACATACTGGTAGTCCCTTCCGTTAGTAATTTCTGCGGGGGACCCACTTGTTTAAGGTCCGCTCCGCCCAGTACCACCATGCCCACTAACCACGCCACCAAGCAGCAGTGTCTGTACTGTTTTGTTTCGATATCGGAGGTAAGGTGTCCTGTAACATGGTTTACTGTACACAATTCCATAACTTACTTGATTAGCTGATACTTCCTAAAATAGAATAAAACATATTAAAAAATATTTATCAATGGCAGTCACAATGACAAGGGGGTGCTCGACATTTTCAATGGCTGACTGCACCTAGTGTTGATTATTATTCTTATTGCTCACTTGTCTATCGCATTAGGTAACAGCCTGTAATGATAGATTTAAGTTATTTAATAAGTAAATAAATAAATAAAGACATCTTCATAAAAATTGTTCTGAGACCTGGCGATATCCCTCATCCTTCAACATTATACCAAAAATGTATATTCAGATGTAATCACATTCCACAATAATAGTTCACAGTGTAGTTTTTTTTTATAGTTTTATCATGTCAAATTAGTTGTTGTTAACGGAGATGCAATGTCCCCCTCTCTCCTCTAATTTCATAACGCCCTGACTACTAATAATTGGCCTTTTTATGAAGAACAAGTCAACAATAAATAAACATGAAAACACTTAATGAATAAACATATTTGATCTTATTTTAAAAGCTTCTATTTAACTTGCAATGTATGTATTTACATACAGTGGGTCAAATCTTGCAAGTTCAATTTGACCCACTTCCCGGTTTCCAATGAAGCTGAAAATTTGCATACGCCTTTAGTTCTGATGACAATATAATAATACAGTACTATCGAGATGGTCTGATGATGAAGACTCAGGGTGGCCATAGGAACTCCTAAATTATACATGATAAACCCGTCGTGTAAGGGATTTTTAGAATTGTCTTGACGAGTAGACGAGAACTGTGCAAAAAAGTGCAGACGGGAGCAAAAGCTTGTCCCAAAAATTCAAATTTTGACAGATACTTAAGTATTTATCTTTTAAACGAAATTTTCTTCACTCACCCTTTTGATCTGTAAATCATAAACACCGCTTCAATTTACTTTGTTTTTGAGAAATACTGTATCGTTGTACCCGTAAAGCAAATTATTATTAAATTAATCAGCACTTTGCACGTCAATTGACGCGTTTTTATAAACACTTACCTACGTCTCTACATAAACTTTTTTATACATCCCCTTGTGTTCAATTCACTAAACGAACTGTGCTGGCATATACAAATTCAAATTATTTTTATACCAAAAACACGCTATACAACCAAATATATAGGTATATAAACCAATGCTCAACTTCAGTTTACTCACGTATTACTCTCAGGGTATTCCTGACATGAATACGTGAGTATACCAAAATATACTTTACATATTAAGACTGCACCGAACTAAAGTCGAGCGTCCAGTGGCGCCCTCATTAATATTATTGTGTTTTCTAATTAACTTAAGAATTTCCTTGCAATCAGATGATATTTTTTTGTAGCGCAAGTAAAAACACAATTTATGGGATACGTAACAAACTTTAATAACAATTACCCTTTGAGTAGTCAGCTTAACGGGAAAAGGTGGCCACTTTAACTCGAAGGTGAATTGTTATTAAACTATGTGATATACCCTATAAGTTGTGTTTTCATTTGTAGTACAAAAACCTACCGACCAAATTCAAGAAAATACTTTGGTTTATTAGAAAACACAATAATAGTAACGAGGGCGCCACTGTACGTCCGGCGTACGCTCGGCGCAGTCTTAATTTTTAAGATCCCATCGATATTTTTGATTTAACATTTAAGTCTCAGTTAATTGCAAGTTAATTGGGTTATTTTTGATACATTGAGCTACTTAGCCTTATAATATCAGTGGGGCTAGACAATTTGCCATCGTTCACGAACGCTAGCGTTAGGCGATCACTTTGGTGATCACCTGTCACTTGGCGCTGACAAAATTAAATAGGCTGTCGAATGTAACGCTAGCGTTAGCGATCGCTGTCGACATGCGTTGACCCACGATGAATACAACCTCGCTCGGCTATCTAGTTTTTTTTTTCTAAAAATGATAAATTTTCTATACTTTTCGACAAATAGTACCGCGTAACGACCGTAGTCGTCAAACCTATCACTACCGCGAGTGATAGTGATCACTTTTCAGCGTGTCAGTTGTAACGAGTGATATATCACGTGACTTACGTCATTCCCATACATTTTTCAATGACAACACATGTCGCCTGTGATCACCTAACGCTAGCGTTCGTGAACGATGGCAACTTGTCTAGCCCCACAGTATAGATAGTATAGATTAAAAACACGCGTGGTCCTACGTTGGGTACTTTTCATATACGTACGTATAACGGGTACCCACCCTGGCAATTGCACTCCTGAGATCGCCTTCATCGACACTGCTTGAACCCTGTGGAGACCAGACATCGATAAGTTTTGCAAGAGAACCGTCAACGTATTACGATCTTGAACTTTTAAAATACAGCTATAACAAATATAGATCGGTCTCGCGCACCAGCGGTTTCGTATTTAAGATAATAATAATATGCTTGGTAACCGCAAAAGAAAAATACTCATTTTGTTATGAATTTTTTTTTCCATACAGATTTTCAAAGTTTTTTTGTTATTTTTTAAAAAGTGTAAATAATGAACAGTTCATTTTAATTTTCCCGTAAAATACAAATAAATCTATACTTCGGGATTATTCCAGATTTCACAAAGAACACTTTCGATCTGTATATCTCTTCCGTCAATCTTCTTTCATCCATCCTTTCCAAATGACCGAACCATCGAAGCATGCCCTTTTCAATCTTAGTCACTACATCTTCTTTTATTCCACATTTCTCTCTGACTTTTTCATTCCTTACTCTATCAATCAGTTTCACACCACACATACTACGCAAAGAGCGCACTTCAACTGCATAATTACACGACTTTTATGCTTGTCCTGCCACACCCAACATTCACTACACAGACCACTTACCCTATAGACTCCGCATACAAAGGCGCCCCCGTAAGCCATGCTTATGCTCACAGAACACTAATTGGTTGCCATGGTTCTATTGGCGCGCACCACGACGCGCACACTTGATTATTCGTTGACTTTGAACTAGCCAATCACGGTGCACTTTCCGCCCCCCGCGCCCCGCCATTTTGGTTTTAATGAGATACTAGACAAACTGTTCCGAAGCGGAGTCTATAGGGTAAGTGGTCTGTGATTCACTACCATACATCAGGGTAACTATAGGAACTTCTGCTAAATACCTTTTCTAGCGATATTATATCATCTGTTTTGGTATGGTCCCCATCTACCCCTCTACCCCACCTTTCCTAGGTCTTAGCGAATATTGTCAGGACCTTTTTCTGTAATACTAACCTTCATGGCAACTCGTTGACCCTTAAATTAAAGCCAGTTAATAAGTTGACGTAATTCTTGACACATATTTATGTTTATGCATAGAAATTGACTCTATTAATAACAAACGAAATAAAGAACCTATCTTCACTTTTATTAAAGGTAATTAAATTAAATTGTACTTTTAATAATACAAAAAAATAAAAATCATCAAAACATTTGAATTACCACAACTATTTTTAAACCCGTTAAGACTGCGCCGAGCGTACGCCGGACGTATAGTGGCGCCTCATTACTTTTGTTGTGTTTTCTAATAAACTAAAGTATTTTCTTAAAATGAAAACACAACATATAGGGTAAGTGGCCACCTTTTCCCGTTAAGCTGACTACTCAAAGGGTAATTATTATCAAAGTTTGTTACGTATTTCATTAATTGTGTTTTTACTGTCACTACAATAACGTCAAGGAAAGGAAGGAAATTCTTAAGTTAATTAGACAACACAATAATAGTAATGAGGGCGCCACTGGACGCTCGGCGTTTGCTCGGTTCAGTCTTAAAGCTTGTTCAGATATTTTCGAGCACCTTGCATGTCCCGATACAATACGGTATTTGACAAAAGTCAAATCAGCTTCTTTTTATGAAACATCA
The DNA here is from genome assembly GCA_963966035.1 of Acleris laterana. NCBI lineage: Eukaryota > Metazoa > Arthropoda > Insecta > Lepidoptera > Tortricidae > Acleris > Acleris laterana. The sequence goes on along the minus strand of OZ014463.1, from coordinate 3,201,473 downwards.
ATAACGCTCCGTTACTATGGAATTTATAGGGATTACTATCTTGTGACGTCACAATCAAACAGCGTCCTTATTGTTGGAATTTATGAATTTAAAAATCTTAAAATAGCAAACATATGTAAAAGTTTGTTGAAGTACTAGCGCCTACAAAAGTTATACCGCAAACTTTCACTCCAACTCGTCATAACCTTAGATTAAGTTAGAATAGGTTTACTTACTTCACTTACAACATTTCTGTACGACTGAAAGGTCTATAAAAAACATTGGCTCAAAAATAAATACGATTTTAATTCAAAACCCGAAATTAACTCCCCCACATGGTCCTTCGGAACTGGATATATGAAAATTACCAGGAATATATTTAAATTGGAGTTAATTAGTGAAGAGTTAACCTAATTGCACTGGACGCACTCTCAGGACAGAAGGAAGTTCGTCTTCATCCTAAGAAGTATAGTCGGGATCCAGCAATTATTGAACAATAATACCGGAATCACAGTGATAAAGTGTTATTTTCTATTAATTTTAACCCAACACTCTAAATCAGGTATAACTTATCGTATTATAATCACTCTGACAAGGTTAGTACATGTGCTTTTAACTTTACCATTAATTTAAGTTTCAACGTTAAAGTTAATTGTTCCGTTTTGAACTTATAATAGTAATAGCGAGTTTAATATTAATTTAATGTAATTCAGATAAAGCAAAACGTTTATTTTGTCACTCTTGGCTTGTTGAGATAGGTAAATAGGCTGCAATTAAAAATAGTAAGCAGTTATATATATACTAACCATTTAATTAAAGTCAGTTCAATAAATGTTAGTAATTATACAATTAACAAAAGGAAGTTTAAGTAATTGATGTTTAAGTAAATAAAATTAAAAATAAAACTAGGTATTCGATGTTAAGATGAAATTACAACAAAACTTATGATCCTAAATAAATAACTTGTAATTTAAACTTAGTTATTAAATCATTCGGAACTTATAGGTTAGGTATTATACATATTGTATGCATACTCGTATCTGAGCCTTTTGTTGTATAAATTCCAGGTTGATATAACACTCGTCCCTCAGAATGGCCGATGAAAAGGAATTGATCAAAAAGCGTGGTAGTTATAAAGGGCAATTAACTACATTTTCAAATTATTTAACAAATTTGGATGCTTCTTCATTGACTACAGCAGAGGTGAACGAGTTGCAGTTGCGTATCGGTAAGATAGACTCGTTGTATGTGCACTATGATGATGTCCAGATGAAGCTTGAGTGCATGGCTGATAATATGGAAGCTCGAATTACCGAGCGAACAGATTTCGAGTCCCAATATTATAAATTGCTTTCCCAAGCTCAAGATATACTAGCTAGTTGTCAAAAGAAACAGGATGCGTTTGGGTCTGCCGAAAGCGAACGTGGATCACGCTCCGGCAGTAATCACAAACTTGTCAAGCTACCAACTATCCAGCTTCCTAAATTTGCAGGTTCCTATGACAATTGGTTGGAGTTTCGTGATACGTTTGCCAGCCTCATTCATTCCAATGACGAGATAGATGATATAAATAAATTTCACTACCTTAGGGCTTCGTTGGAGTCGTTTGCAGCAGTGGTCATTCAATCCATTGAGTTCTCCGCTAAGAATTACACTGTAGCGTGGCACCTTTTAAGCGAACGGTTCAATAACAAGCGTCTACTACTACAAAATCATGTCTCAGCTCTGTTTAATATCGAACCTATAACAAAAGAGTCATCATTTAACTTAAAACGGGTCATTGACCAGGTTAACAAAAACTTGCGCTCATTGGAGTCTTTAGGCGAGCCAGTTAAACAATGGGATACTCTGCTTATTCACATCGTTACCCAAAAACTTGATGCTAAAACATTTCGTGAGTGGGAAGAGTACAAAGGCCGCTTAGATAAAAACAAAGCAATTAGCTTCGATACTTTCTTAAAATTTATACAAGATCGGGCAGATTTACTAGAAACACTAGAATTGTCAAATAGTAAAGCGAATACACCGTGCAAGACACCGCACAAAATTAAATCTATGATATCGGTACAGGACGGTAGGAATAATACTAATAATTCACCTATGAGATCTTGTCCGAGTTGTAAGGGTGATCATTGTTTGAGCAATTGCGCACAGTTTCTAGCGCTTAGTAACGCAGCGCGGCTGCAATTATTGCCGAACTATAAGGTTTGTTTTAACTGTTTTCGAGGAGGTCATTACGCTAATCACTGTAAGAAAACTGGATGCAAAGTATGTAAACGAAAACATCACACATTAATCCATATAACTGAGTTCAAGCCCAGGCCTGTTGTGGATGGTAACAGCTGTACGTCCGTGCTGAGCGGTGGCGAGCACGTGACTGCGCTCACGCCGGCGGCGCCCGCTCGTTTCGTGGCCGCCGGCGTCGAGCCCCGTGTGCCAGTAACGTTATCTGCGAATCTCGGAACCTCTTCATCCTGACATGGACGGGACGTGCTGCTGTCTACTGCGCTTATTAAATTATTTGACGTAAATAATAGCGAACATATTGCTCGCGCAGTTCTAGACAGCGGCAGCACGTCTTGTCTAATCACAGAAAAAATGTGCAACCGGCTTAATATAACGACCGATCTTGTAAATAAATGTGTACAAGGCATTAACAACACGTTATCGCCTATAGGTAAAATGTGTCGAGTTTCGATGAAATCATTAAATGATTCATTCTCGTCACACTTACAGTGTTTTGTTTTGCCGTCCATTACGGATGATATTCCCCATAGTCAAGTTAAGTTATCAAATTTATGTATTCCCTCGGATATTTCTTTAGCAGATCCTTATTTTCACACGCCAGCTGAAGTAGATTTAATAATTGGCGCTGATCTGTTTTGGGATTTATTAGGTTCGCAAAAAATTAAGTTAGGCGACGGTTTACCGATACTCTGTGAAACCAGACTGGGTTGGCTGGTTTCAGGCCCAATTACAAGTAGCCATGTATCGTCGTTGCCAGATAAAATTAAATGTAATTTTGTAACCGTTTCGGAATCAAAAACGACTGAATCGTTTAATGATGTGGACGACATCCAAAACCAATTAATGCGTTTTTGGCAGCTTGAAGAAGCTCGCCCTCAGTCGTCCCATTATTCTCTTGAGGAGAAATTATGTGAAGAACATTTAGTGGCTAACACGACTCGTTTAGAGAACGGAAGCTTTTGCGTGCGGGTGCCGCTTAAGCAAAACCCTCTAGTATTAGGACAATCCTTTCAGCGAGCTAAACATTGCCTTTTATCACTGGAGCGCAGATTTAAACAAAGACCATCGTTTCAAATGATGTACAAAGACTTTATGTCGGAGTACTACTCATTAGGTCATATGTCCAAGGTTGAGCTCGCTGAGTTGGATCATACCACTTACTTTATTCCCCACCATGGAGTTGTCCGCGAAAGTAGTACCACAACCAAGTTACGAGTCGTGTTTAACGCCAGTAGCCCCACGAGTTCAGGCGTCTCGTTAAATAATCTACAGATGGTTGGGCCCACTGTTCAAGACGACCTGTTAGGTATACTTCTCCGCTTTAGGTTTCATAAATACATCCTATCAGCTGACGTCGAAAAAATGTATAGGACGATAGCATTGCATCCTGATGACCGCAATCTGCACTTGATTCTTTGGCGCGATAGTCCTTCCGATCCCCTTCAGGTGTATAGATTAAATACAGTCACCTACGGGACCAGTAGTGCTCCATTCTTAGCAACTAGATGTCTTAAACAGATAGGCTTGGAATCCAGGGATGCTAACATTAGGGATGTGATAATTCACGACTTTTACGTCGATGACCTTTTAAGTGGAGGGGATAACTTAGATGACCTGATCAGGCTTCGCCAAGGAATCAGTGATGCACTTGCTACAGCATGCATGCATTTACGGAAATGGAGGTCCAATCACCCGCGATTGATGGATGCGTCGTCTCGACTCTCAGTGGATTTAAATATGGGTTCTACAGAGACAAGTAAAACTTTAGGTCTAGGTTGGCATTCAGATACTGATCAATTGCATTTTCCTGTTACCCCATCGGTATCAAACGGTAACACCAAGCGCGACCTGCTGTCGGTGATTGCTCAAATCTTTGATCCCTTAGGTCTGCTAGCTCCATTTGTCATTTCAATGAAAGTGCTTATGCAAAGATTGTGGCTACTTAAATTATCATGGGATGAGCAACTACCGCCAGAGGTCACGAGGCAGTGGGAAGGTATTATTGCAAGTTTGCCAGTTCTTTACATGATTCGTGTTTCACGAAGGGTGGTGTGTGAGTCTTGTGAGCAACTCGAGCTGCATATTTTCACAGATGCGTCGGAACGAGCATATGGGGCCTGTGCATACGTTCGTAGCATAGACCCTAATGGTAAAGCTTTGGTACGACTGCTTATGGCAAAAAGTCGAGTTGCTCCCATAAAACCCGTGACTATCCCAAGGTTGGAACTGTGTGGTGCATTAGTTGGAGCTCACCTATACGAGAAAATCATCAACTCACTCAGAGTTCAAGTCAATAAAACAGTCTTCTGGTCTGACTCCACGATAGTTTTAGCATGGCTGAGAATATTGCCCACAAAGCTCCAACCATTTGTTCGTAATCGGGTTGCTGATATTGTGGAGATCACAGGGAACTGTACATGGAGACATATCCCCACTGATCAGAACCCTGCTGATCATTTATCCCGAGGAGTTGACCTTAACTCGATCTCATCTCTCGAGATGTGGTGGTCAGGTCCAGAGTTTTTGAAGTGTGACGCTTCTACTTGGCCTTTAAACCCAGGTACACATTCAATATCACTACCTGAGGTTCGACCCGAAATCGTCTTACATGCGCGTGAATGTGATAAATTAAAACTACCAATTGATTTTAATCGGTTCTCTTCCTTTTCACGTTTAAATCGTACGGTTGCCTACGTTTTGCGCTATATGTCTGCTTGTAAGAAACAACCGATGTTAACTGACTACCTATCTAGCGATGAATTGAAAAAATCTTTGAACATAATTATTAGGATTTCGCAGTGTCAATCGTTCCCTGAGTACACACTTTTGAAACTCAAGCAAATTATACCTAGTAGGAGTCCGATACTTAAGTTTAATGCGTTTCTAGATGACGATGGGATAATGCGCGTTGGCGGACGTCTTGTAAACTCAGAGTTTTCATATGAGAAAAAGCATCCGATTCTTGTACACGCTAGCCATAGGTTAACAAAATTACTTTTTAATTTCGAGCATAAAAGATTGCTTCATGCGGGACCACAACTGTTACTATCCACAATTAAGGATACTTACTGGCCAATAGGAGGTCAAAGGTTAGCTAAAGCTTGTTTTAGACAGTGTATGCTGTGCAGTCGGCTAAAGGGACGAGTACTTACCCCTTTGATGGGAAATCTGCCAAAGCACCGTGTCTCTCCTGGAGGTTTTCCTTTTCAGTATGTAGGTGTCGACTACGCAGGCCCATTTATGTCAGCTAGCCGTCAAGGGAGAGGATGTAGGCTGGTAAAAGTTTACGTTGCCGTTTTTATATGTTTTACCACGAAAGCTGTTCACCTGGAGTTAGTGGGTGACTTGACAAGTAATAATTACATATCCGCTTTGCGGCGTTTTATATCGCGTAGAGGAAAGCCTAGCCATGTTTACTCGGACAATGGGACCTCATTTGTGGGTGCGTACAATGATTTGTCTAAATTTCTTATTCAAAACTGTGACAAACTGGCGGAAACTGCAGCCAATGAAGAAGTAAATTTTCATTTTATTCCGGCTTATTCACCGCACTTTGGTGGTCTCTGGGAGGCGGGTGTTAAGTCAACAAAGTACCACTTAAAAAGAGTGCTGGGAAATTGTCATCTTACATACGAAGAACTAAACACTGCGTTAGTTCAGATCGAGGCAATCTTGAACTCTAGACCACTTACACCCCTGTCATCGGATCCGGAAGATCTACTGCCGTTAACTCCTGGGCATTTTATCATCGGGCGGCCGCTAACTTCCCTTCCAGTGCAAGACTGTCGAGAGTGTTCGACGAGTCACTTAACTCGATTTCAGCGAATTGAACAACTGCGCCAGCATTTCTGGTCTCGCTGGAGCAAAGAGTACGTGTCAGAACTTCAGCAGAGAGTAAAATGGAGGTCAAATGGGGACTCATTGCGGCTGAATTCTCTCGTTGTGCTCAAGGAGGAGAACCTTCCTCCATTAAAATGGCGATTGGGCCGCATCGTCGCCGTCCACCCCGGTCCTGACGGCATCAATCGAGTGGCGGATGTGAAGACAGCGAATGGAATTGTTCGCAGGGCTTTTCCAAAGATTTGTCCCCTGCCAGAAGATGAAGATCGTTGTTGAAAGCCAAGCTTTCAACGCCCGGGGGCATGTTGAAGTACTAGCGCCTACAAAAGTTATACCGCAAACTTTCACTCCAACTCGTCATAACCTTAGATTAAGTTAGAATAGGTTTACTTACTTCACTTACAACATTTCTGTACGACTGAAAGGTCTATAAAAAACATTGGCTCAAAAATAAATACGATTTTAATTCAAAACCCGAAATTAACTCCCCCACAAAGTTTGATGTTTTCCTAGTATTTTTATAATGTTTATCTGTTGTTAATGATAAACCAATTTAATTTTACTCTTGTCAAATACCCTATTGTCGGCAACCCATAAGTAATGTTCAAAAGCAATGGCGGAAATAAATATGTTGTTAACTTACCGCAAGCTGAATGAAAAACATAAAGTAAATAGTAAGTCATTTAGTAAGAAGTAGTTACTGGTTTTAGACATGATTGAGATATCAACCAAAAGACATCCACAACGTAGGCTTTTAGGCAAGACGGATCAAATACTTTGAAACCAGCCATGATTAGTAGGTATTACAAAAGTAATAAATCAAAAAACCATAATACCCAAGCCAGGTTGGTCTCCAAGATTTCGATAATTGATAAAAATAGGTTAGATGAGTATTTAATTTTTTGACGTCACGATAGCCTAGTTGGTAGTGACCCTGCCTACGAAGTTAGAGGTCCTGGATTCAAATCCCGGTAAGGGCAGATATTTGTGTGATGAGCGCAAATATTTGTTCCTGAGTCATGGATGTTTTCTATATTTAAGTATATATTTCTCTATATAAGTATTTATATCGTTGTCTAGTACCCATAGTACAAGCCTAGAGCTTAGTTTGGGACTAGATCAATTGGTGTGACATAGTCCCCTGGGGTCCATATTGGCTCATATAAAATTGGTGTTTCGAATTTTTATACAAATAACGATTTGTGACTATACTCATCATTACACCGAAAAATTTTGCTCATTCTTTTTTGTTCATACTTTTTTAAGTCATAAGTATCGCAAATCATAATCCATTTTTTTATAAATGATTTTTATAAATCTAACCTAACCTAACCAAATTTTTTCTACACGTAAGGTATTTAAGAAATTCTGAAAAGTGTACGGTTCTATGAATATTGGCGTTATAAGTTCAGATTTATAAGCTAAAAAATATATGACGATTATGAAGATTCGAGTGATCATTTTTATTTTTTTTTGGCATAGAGTAGACAAACGAGCACACAGGCCACCTGATAGTAAGTGGAAACTGTGACCCATAGACATTCGCATTCACAAGAATGCAATGCAATCTTAAGACTGCAAATGCGTTGCCAACCCTGAGGACTAAGATGGAATGCCTCTATGCTAGTCATTTCATTAGGTTGTAAAATTGTATGAGATACATTTTCGGAGTTCCAATAATCTAATTTGCAATTTTATATGAACTTTGGCGCACCCAGTCCCCTGATATTATTATTATTATTATTTCATTCATAAAATAAATGTGCTTACTGAAACCAAGGTATTTTTTACAGACTGTAAGTTTACCAAAAACCGGTCAAGTGTGAGACGGACTAGCGCACCGAGGGTTCCGTACCACCGGACAGTAGGTATTATTATTATATTCCGATTTGAATTCGATTCTGAATCAAATCAGCGAGTCGGGCAACCCACACTTGCCCATTTGTTACTATTTGTAGTTTTCCTTCAGGGTTTTTACTATTATCATACCTAATTTGACCGTTGTATGTTACGTTTTGACGAAACAAAACGAAAGTATGGGGACACTCTTAATTATTTCAATAATAATAAAAAAAAATGTAATGAAAAAAAAACAACCCTCTATCTATTACGGGTCAAAAGATACAACCCTTTAATGTTAGGACGGACGGACGGACAGCGTAGGCAAATTAATAAGGGACACGTTGGGCACCCTTCCGGTACGGAAACCTCAAGATCAGAAATAATTGATTGACATAACTTAAAGTGGTGGCGCTAGCGGCGGGGTTCCGGTAGGGAATGCAAATAACTGGTTATAACCGATTATTTTCATACAAAAACGGTTAATAACCGGTTAAATTGCATTCCCTAGGTTCCAGGAACTGACCTCGCTGACCCATCTCTACCTCCACCCCGTGTGGCGGGGCTTTAGGCTTATATCTTGTCTTTAATGAACAGGAAAACGAGGAAACAGTTTGTTATCAATGAACAAGGTCAAGGTTAGAGATTAAAAAAAAAAATTAACTCAAAAAATAATCGTAAAATTTTCATACCTTATGAACCATGTAACTCAGAGGATACTACGGAAAAAAAACATTTTAGTTTTTGTAACTCATTGAGAAACTCTGATTAGGGTAAAGGCACCAGTAATGGACAAGGACCAATTGATTCTTATTTTACAGAAGATAAGGGTTATTCAAGTAAAACCTTTTTCCGATAAGTCACTCGCTCATAAGGCAATTTTATTAAATAGTGTTCATATACCCTATTATATAGTATGAGTAACAATAGGTATCAACACAATAAGGTCAAGCGAATTAAATAACTCTAGCGATAGAGTAATATATTTCGCTGCCTTTATACAATACTGCTACAACTCAAAAAATGATGACGTTGTAAAGAAAACTTTAAATAGAAAGTGTTCTGAATTTAAATTGCAACAGCGACACATTTTGAGATGCCGCACTGTTTCATAAAGGCAACGATTTGTGTCGAAAATGTCCGTAATTCTCTAGGTAACTTAAAAATAATAAAAATATCTAATACCTGGTATGGAGCCCCGGCCCATGCGTAAGCCTTGAGAGAAAAAGATTCATGACAAAAACAAATTACACATTTTATCTCATACCTTAATAAAATATCAGGTTTTTCTCTTACCGCCTCACTCATAAACGTGGACTAACAGTGGGGTAGGTAAACGCTTTGTCCTTATCAGCTGTCATTGTGACATTTGAATTTGACAGATAAGGAAAAAGCATGGTTTAGGTACCTCACGGTGATTCTACGTTTATAAGTAAAGCGGTAAGAGTGACCATAGATAGACAGGAGGAGGAAGGAGGGTCTAGACACGTTGCATTCGAACCATCATCGCATCGTTATCCAATATAGGATTGCCTTCGGCTGTCAGACGCTCGCGTCGAGCGCCTACGTCAATTCCATACATTAAAATTTGGTCAGCGTCTCTATATTCTAGGCGGTAAAATCCAAATCGTATTTGACCTCAGGGCCCAGACAAGATGCATTACGCTAACTATCGTTTCTATTCGTTTAGTTTTTGAACCACTCGCGTCACTGGCACATCACGCGACTTTTCGTATCACCAGTGACGCGATTTAAAAACTAAACGAAGAGAAACGCTAGCTAGCGTAGTGCATCTTGCCTTGGCCCTCAGGTACAGATGTAGTGAATAATCCTCTCCCATCGTTTTTGGTCGGATAACTTCGTATTTATCTTGCTTTCTCACTTGGCATATTGATGGGTACTGAAGCTAATTGAGAAAGCTAGATAAATACGAACATATCCGACAAAAAACGATGGGAAAGGATTATTAACTACATCTGTATCGTATTGTTCTTTAACTCGGCCGTCACTACTGTCAAGTAAATAAGAGCTATCATAACGTTGACAATACGACAACAGGTCAAAAATATTGTTGTTACCGTGTTGAATAGAGGGACAGTTTTCGAAAATCATTCACGTTAACCTGAAGCAACTTGTCTAGCCGCACAGATAGTAAACTGTCGCCAATACGGTTCGAAACTCTTGGAAGTTACGTATCTAATTCATAATTGTCCTGGGTCTGTGGAATCCCTAATCGTCATTTGTCCTAATGCATCGTTTGTCCGATTTTTTTTTTATCCTAAATTCATTTCCGCTTAAATTTTAAAACTTTTTAATATTGTTATACCTAATAAGTAAGGAATGAAAAAGTCAGAGAGAAATGTGGAATAAAAGATTTAGTGACTAAGATTGAAAAGGGCATGCTTCGATAGTTCGGTCATTTGGAAAGGATGGATGAAAGAAGATTGACGAAAGAGATATACAGATCGAAAGTGAGTGGACGGGTCGGAAGGGGCCGCCCTAGGCGTACTTTTTCGAGTCAAATCGGAGACATACTGGAAAAGGGCCGAATCTTAAGTACCCGAAACCGACGTGCGTGCATGACTCGATGTATGAATGTGGAAGAAGCGAAAGAAATTTGTCAAGATCGTAGCAAGTGGAAAGAAGTGGTCTCTGCCTACCCCTCTGGGAAACAGGCGTGATTTAATGTATGTATGTATGTATGTTATAATAGAACCCTAACCGAAAAGAACCGCAGATATAATTGGAAAACTTAAAAAGTTGCCTGACTCATCTGAAAACTAGTTTAGGGCAAATGAAAATTCGGACCAACGATGTGTTAGGGTTAGGACAAACATTGTTAGGGATTCTGAGAGACACCCATTATCCTGATATAATATACACCCAACTTACCCCTATACGTCCCTGGGTAATGAGAAACATTCAGTAAATTAATAACTGAAGGTAGGTATGATATTAAAAACGGAAACACCTTAAATAAAACCCCCTAGATTTTTTCTTCCGAAAATTCTTTTGTCTAAATTTTTTTTTATTTCAAAGCTAGGAATGTTATGAGCTATTTTAGATTACCTTAATGTATCATAATTTAAATGCTTTAATTACAGAAGGATTAGTTTATCATCCAAGCGACATCAAATGATAAAGTATCCTATTAAAATATTGCATTCGGAATTATGATACCTAATTCGGAATTTTTACATACATACATACATACATAAACTCACGCCTTAATTCCCAGAGTGGGGTAGGCAGAGCTACAGAATTACCAACAACTCTAAAAACTTGTTGATAATTCTGTAACCACATTTTGCACACTTAGGCTAAGATGTTTACCAGTGTATTAGTGACAGGTTGCAAGCCCATCGCCTAACAATACTATACGCCTTTATTCCCTTAGCCGTCTCTTACGACATCCACGGGATGATATGGAGTGGCACTATTCTAACCCGGCAACCACACGGGGAATTTTTATCAATTCGGAATTATGGTTCTTCGAAATTATGTGTATTAAAAACACATGAATACACATAGAGTGGATTACCAAATATATATGCATATATTTCCAGTATACTTAAATACAACAACCTACCACAGATTCAAAAATCGGACTACATTTAAGAGGAAAGAGACGTAATCGCATTTTGTATGATTTGACTACTCTTAAACCCCCATACTTTGTCACGTTCTGTCAGATGCAAATGTCACAATTACAGATAAGGACAAAGCATGGCATAAACTATACCAACCTTATTCCACGTTTATAAGTAAGGGGGTTAGAGTGTCTGGTATGATTATAAACATTACAACCATATTGAACATGTACAAATGCATTTAATTTCTGTCACTTACTCTAACTTGCGCGTTTATTCCAAATATTCTCTGAAAACATTAAATCAGTTTATTATCTCGATTAAATTTCGAATGACAAGTGAAAGGTAAGGCACACAAAGTTTGGAATTTAGTGTTTTTTTTTTATGGCATAGAAAAGACAAACGAGCACACAGGCCACCTGATGGTAAGTGGAAACTGTGACCCATAGACATTCGCATTCACAAGACTGCAATGCAATCCTAAGACTGCAAACGCGTTGCCAACCCTGAGGACTAAGATGGAATGCCTCTAAGCTAGTCATTTCACCGGCAGTCTTATCCCCAAACCGGAACACAACAATGCGAACACTGCTGTTTGGCAGTAGGTTAATGGATAAGATGGTGGTAGCGATCCGGACGGACCCTGCACAAGGTCCTACCACCTGCAAGGGCCAACGTAAGTTGCATGACAGGGTCTCTATTCCACTAAACAAAAGCATATTGCCTTTGACGTGTTATCGTATTGTTAACGTTACGATACCTCTTGTTAACTCGTCAGTAATGGCTACCGAGTTGAGACTGCACTGAGCCTCCAGTGGCGCCCTCAGTAGTTATAGTCAGGGTAAAAAAAGGTTCGTCACTTTTGGACAACGGCGTTCAAATAGAGTCGAAAAGTGACGAACTTTTTTTTACCCTGAGGTACTGTTAATGTGTTTTCTAATGCCGGTTCAACACGCTTGGTGTTTGCCACAAACACTGCGGGACGCAACTATATGTTAGAGTGGCTACGATGTATTTCCATTTCACTCTAACGTATAGTTGCGTCCTGCAGCGTTTGCGGCAAACACCAAGCATGTGGAGCTGGCATAATAAACTAAAGTATTGTATTCAAGTTGAACAGCGGTTTTTTGTTTTACAAATGAATACACAATTTATAGCGTAGGTAAGTGACATCATTTAATAACAATTTGTTATATATGATTGAGTAACTTAACGGAAAAAAGTGGCTACCTAAGAACGTGGAAAAGCATAAACAATTTTTTAAAAGCCTAAAATATTTTTTTATTCAGAAAGCCTAATACGGTTGATGAATACTTTAGTGATACAAATAATGTTTTATAAACGACGACCTCTCTGACATCACCTCTTTTTCTTTATAATGCCTAGTAAATGTAGTTATTGACATATTATTTAATATTTTTAGTTTTTAGTTATGACATTGTTTGGAATTTTACAAATTGGCAATTGTTTAATTTTATTTTATTGAAATCGTTTCTTTGACTACAATGTAATAGGCTGACATCATAATTACAAGTGACTTTTAATTAATATGTAAATTCTAATATTTTTACGAATGATAATACAATAATCAGCATTTATATTTTTTATTTAATTTATAGTACTTAGTTAATTGTAATTATGATGACACGTTTGAATTTGATTTTTAATAACGTAGTTTTTATTGAGTTGATTGCAGCGCCCTTACAGGGTTTATGTTTATACAAAATATATTTTTAAGATCATGTATACACGTAATGCAATAAATAAATGAGTATGAGTATGAGTATGAGTACCTTTTTCCGTTCAGTTGACTACACGAAAGTTGAATGTTATTTTTGTCAAATTTGCTATAGGTACATTTATAGAACAAAAAAAAATCAATATAATAGTATAGTTATTTAGAAAAAGCAATGAGGGCGCAACAAAACGATAACATGTCAAAAGCAATATAGTATTACGCTCGTAGGGCCCACCGTCCTACAAAACGGAGTTTTTTGTGAGTTCGACCACAGAATAAGCAATAAAGTTCAATTAAGTTTGTTCTATAACGCCATTTTCAGTTTATGAAGATAGGTAGAAAAATAAACCTTATATTGCAACACAGTTCAAATTATTATGCCTTGATTATGTATATGTTAAAGTATTTCCAGTTTCTTATCAGCTTTCGGCTGGCTATTGCTATCACTCTTGCATTCGCAACTGACAGTATATTTGTCACACGTGATAACTCGCTTGCGCGGGCATAGAACGTATTTAAACATAATCAAACTATTATATATTTCCGTCATGGTTGCCAGACCAAATAGACCTTAGTGTTTATGAGGCAAGGTTGACTAAGCATTGAAACAGTTAAAGTGTAGTGACAAGAAAAAAAAACTCTCAGTACAAAGTAATCTCGACATGTTTACACGTAAGTTGTAAACCCTGGGATTCACTAGGTGACAAAAGTCCCGCAACACGCGTCGACAGCGACGTCGGGTGAAGTAACGCGACGTTGTCGGACTTCGCACGACAAATCTGGCATACTTAGCTGTCGGCAGCGATGTCAGGCAAAGTCAAGCGACTTTACACGACATGTTGCCTTAATTTGGCGCAGTCGAGACCTACCTATCGCGCGATGTCCTCAAATATGTAAATAAATAAATAAATAAATATCAGGGGACAATGTCACACCAATTGACCTAGTGCCAAACTAAGCTCAAAGCTTGTACTATGGGTACTATAGACAACGATATAAATACTTATATAGAGAAATACATAGAAAACATCCATGACTCAGGAACAAATATTCACGCTCATCACACAAATTTGCCCTTACCGGGATTTGAACCCAGGTCCGCTAGCTTCGTACGCAGGGTCACTACCCACTAGGCCAGCGCGTCAGGCGAAGTTAGACATAATGGCCACATAGCAAGTGAAGTCACTCGACTTCGCTTGACATGTCGCCGACGGGTGTCGCGGGAACCCCTGGCTTAATCCTTACCCCAGGCATATATACAGCTGGTTGCGGAGCTTGTACGACATGAACTTTTTGTACAGGTACAACGTATTGCTGGGCAGGTACATGATAAACTTGTGCATCGCATATGCTCAGAATTACGAGGAAAATCACAACAAAAACCATGACGGACCGATCAGAATGCCCTATGAATTCTAATAGCCAATAACTAATTGTACGTTAGCAAAATTTTACAATGCTAATTGAAACGTTGTCATATTAATACTGGAACAATCAATTTTAGCTGCTTAAGTTAATAGCCAGTAATGAAATTAACTTATCTAGTAATTGAATTGCTCAAGAAGCTTGTAAATTTTGTTATTAGGTTTGGACCCTGTGGAATAGGTAGTAATAATCTTTACATTAATTACACAAAGTGATCAAGTCCTAGGCTCGTAAAATATCTACTAGACAGATAAACATTTTTATGTAGAGAAATAAATATAAATACATAGAAAACACCCAATACACATACTCTATAGTTGCTACTGGTTAATTTTTAAGCCAACTGAATCGAAAATGATTGAAAACACTAACATAGCTTTTTTAAATATACACGGAATTACGTGGTGAAACTAGAAAGAACTATGCAGTTCTGTTTACAACAGTGAGAGAAAAGGACAAAGCTATATAACTGCGATAGCTCTGTCCCTTACGTACGAGTAAAATGTAAAATGTAGTGCATAGCCATGTCATAAGAACCCCCCTGTACTGGTTAGAAACTTCTTAAATTGTGAAACTTTCTTATGTGTTTTCGGCAATTTCCAAAAAGGACCATCGTTTATGCTTCAAAATGATATCGAAAATCTTCTTAAAATTATGTATTTAGGAATACCTAATAACCATAGAAATATTCTCAAGAAATTTACGAAACTCGACATCATTTGATAGGATTGAAAATGTTCTCTTTCCAAAGATACAAAAACTAAAAGTACCCAAGTAATTACATTCAATTTCTCTTCTCTCATAATTTTAGAAGTTTCTTATCGGTACAATGCTAGATGGAGCCCCCGCTAGCCGTTTCGAATTCTTAACAGCCTAAAAATTGATTGTTACAGTAAACGTGTCCACACACACGAATTACGAATGTATGCTGGCGGCCATTAGTTGTTAGCCCTCTTAGTCCGTAGGAGACGGTGTGGCCATGCTTTTCATTTTGCTTCTTTGCGTGCTCGGAGTCCCTGCGCAGAGATATTATTATGGGTTTGACAGGAAATCAATTTCCAAGGTAAAAAAAATGGTTAATTGGTTGGTAGCTTTGGTAATAAGTCATCAGGCTGTAGAGCCTTCTGTTACGGGGAGGCCGCGCTTAAAATTGATCCAGACTAAGTTGAAATTCTTGAAATATTATCGAAAATACTAGTTCATTAGAGTAGTGTTTATAGTCCAAGGCGGTGAGCGACTTCGTTCTTGTCGCTGCTGAACTGCGTTCCCCGCGCCCGAGACGCGCCGGACAGGATTCGCCTTGTGCCAGGCTATTCAGAAAAATACTCGATAAATAGGTATTAAGCCGACTGAGTTAGGACGTTAGGACTACCCGGGGGTTTTTAAGATCTGGTTAATTTAGGAGCACGGACCTGTCAAGTGTATTAAACGGTTTTCTTGGACCATTCAAAAACGGACTTAGAATGCTTTTAACAAAACAATAAGTACCTACCGCCAAACAGCAGTGTTCGCATTGTTGTGTTCCGGTTTGGGGATAAGATAGCCGGTGAAATGACTAGCATAGAGGCATACCATCTTAGTCCTCAGGGTTGGCAACGCAGTCTTAGGATTGCATTGCAGTCTTGTGAATGCGAATGTCTATGGGTCACAGTTTCCACTTACCATCAGGTGGCCTGTGTGCTCGTTTGTCTTCTCTATGCCATAAAAAAAAAAAAAAAAACATCAGAACTTAGTTTTGCTTGCGCTTGGAATTTAGATCTTCATTTGTATTCTGTTTTAAATGTTTTCAGAAACTAAATCAAGTCTCCCTTTCGTATTTAGTGGACGACAGCGAAGAAGATCAAGTATGTTCGCCTTTTTTATTTATTTAATGACTTTATGGATGGACCTTTAAGTTTTATGTACATATTTAGTTCAATGTTTTCATGAAAACGCATGGCTTGGAAAAGTATTAAGATGCGTTTTTTTTATTTATTATAGAATATACATAGGCCAAAGAAGTTTCCACCACTGGTTCAAATTACATTTGTTGCTCAAAAAGGAGTACTTAACCACATTCGGTAACAATGAGACTGGGTAACCATTAACAATTATACATAAATATACCTATAACTGTATTCTTTTTTCCCTTATTCCTATTCTACCTGATCTTACACATTACATTATTTTAGTACATTTATTTGGATTTTTTTTACAGGTTTTGCCAATGATTCGGAAGGTAAATCGTGTTTTATTTAGTACATAATTTTATAGATAGCGGGTTTGTCTTTAACTTCATTTAAAATCTGTTATGACTGCACCAAGCGTCCAGTGGCGCCGTCATTTATATTGTGTTTTTTAATAAACTAAAGTACTTATTGTCTTGAAATCCCGTTGAAAACTGCTTTGTCCAACTGACCAACAATTTCCTTTTTAATAACAAATTTAAAGGCTCGACGGAGCTCCGCTATCGCGGGTGGTTTCGCCCTCCGGACCATCTGAATAACTAACATTACCTAAACCTACCTCATATTTATGATACTAATTTTGCTCAGTTGGAGAGCAGTTGGACCACTGCCCCGAAACTTTAAAATCGAGGAGTGTTTTTTACTGTAAATTTTTATAGAGCTTTCCTACTTTGGTCGTGTATATCGATGTAAATAAACTTGAATAAAACATCTGTCACATTCTGACCAGTATGTCAGTGCGAGAGTGACGGATGCTTTATCCAACGCGATAAATGCGACCAACGCGGGCCTTGTTGGTCGTGGGTACGGGTGACCAAAGAGCTGGCAACTTCTTTGCATATTATTAGCATTAATATTCAGCAAGGAAAGGCTGCAAAATATTTGGTACTTTTTTATACCACGATGGTGTCAAACAACGTACGGCCCGAATGATGGAAAGCGGTTACCGTAGCCTATGGACGCCTGCAATACGAGAAGTATCGCATACGCGTTGCCGCGTTGCCGACCCTTACACGCATGTATTTTTTTGGCAACTAAGTATGTATGTTTCGCACTCCCCCCGTTGAGGTACTGGCAGAATAACAGCGTTGCGAACTTGCGTCACAACACATGCTGAGCCAGAACCTATTCATCCGCACACATTGCTGGGCTCCGGTGCATACAAGTGTGTGCTCTTCTTTGTATAACTGCCAAGTTTTCAACAAACTGTAATATAATTGTGCTGTAAAATATTGTTACTTTCGCTATGTGTGCGTTCTCTCTGATCAAATTTATTTTCTTTCTTTCTTTCATTCTTTATAAACCTATTTAGTCCTCTTGAAGCACTCCATACTGTAGTCTCCAGGGAAAACCTCGGAGGAGCTCTTTCCAGGCGTACGCGGGATGAAGTGCCTTTGGAATCGCACAGAGTGCGACCATTTGGGTTCTAACGTATGAGGATGGACTCCCCGCCAACATGGTATGGCACCACGATGGTATTCCACGGAGGCCTTACTTAGATTGTATTTTGTTTTGTATTCCAATACTTTGGGTTCTCTGCCTTATGGCTGAAACATGTTTGGCCGAATGTATCGTTTCCGAACCGTTTCATTTGCCAACCCGCTTTTGTTTCTGTAACTGTAAATATTTCAGGATTTTTATAGAACTAACCTAACCTAACCTATAGGTTTCTACACGATAGTACTGAAATTAATCCTGAAATATTTACAGTTACAGAAAAAAAAGCGGGTTGGCAAATGAAACAGTTGGGAAACGATACATTCGGCCAAAAGGCGGGATACCCAATGCTTTATAACTTTTATTAATGAATTGACGGTATATTATTTTGTTACGGTCAGATTGATCGGAGTAAAATATGAAATACAAAATGGCTACTAATGCTTACTCTTTTGTCTGTTGAGAATTCAATGAAAGTATAAACATTACATTCTCAGTGTGTGTCGAGGTTGACTAAATAAGTGATTTATTTGAATAGCTCGCGGTAAGTGAAACTCAAATTTGATTTGTTTTACACTAGCATCGCTCAGGTTTAAACAAAATAAGGGTAAAGTAGCTCACAAATAGTGAATTTATAGCAGAGTCGGTTCATAAGAGTATCTTGACATAATTACCAATACAAATGGGTTGAAGAACTTATAAATAGCACCCAACATTTGTTTAACAAAAATCCGAAAATCGCATGGAAGTTTAAAATAGGTCGTGTTCAAAGTCGTTAAATACTTAACTATTTGTAGTAACTATAAACCAACCAGAATTTACTACGTAGATTAACGATTTCTTCACTTTTTATTGTTGTTAAAAATTGGTTATGCAAACTGAAGCGGCTTTTTATGCACTAGAGCATAAAAGTTCACTTTTATTTTTAGAGCGACCGCAGTAGTCAGGAACAGTTAAGAGACAGTTAACTCGTTCCTTTTTCAAACTTGTGTAGGATAAATCGACGCTGACTATCACCATTAACCGCACTAATGCCCGGTTTCTGAACTCACCAGTTAAACCTTTAATAGCTATTGATCCGTTAAAGTTATGTTTAGGTTAAACGTCGTTTAACTTTTTGTGCGTTTCTGAGTGCTCTACGAACAGTTCAATAACTATTGACAGATAAATAGTTCCTTTCGCTGCCGCTAGATGGATCTTAATAGATTGTCATACGTAGAACTGCTCTAATGTCTTAATTCAACATTAATTCCGGTTTATTATTGTAAAATTTTAACTTAAAGAAACTTAACCACTCCATAATTAATAAATAATAAAAATTAAAATAGCTTATTTGCCAGTGGCTGTATGAACAAAAATTACCACACATAATCTGTGGTTGACACTTATTAAACGAAAACTTCAAACAAACTTCAATTGTACCTGTCTACGAACGTAAACAAACGATTGTTATTAGTCTAGTCTTTGTAATTGTAATAATACATATTATTACTATTATAATTAATATGGAATTGATGGAATCCGGGAAGCGTAGCAAAAATTTTACTGAGAGAGAAGATGCTTCTCATCGAAGTAGCAAAAGAATTCGTCACTATTATAGACAATAAAAAGACGGACGGATCTTCTGTTGAATCTAAGAAACAGGCTTTGATAGCATTAACCAATAAATTCTTCATCCGAGTACATTTCAAAAGTATTTCTCCTGTGTCTCAAGTTTCTTGGCACTGATATATTATAAATAAACTGCAATACTTCCAAATCAGACTCTGATGAACTGCTTGTATTCATAATGCAATTCCAATTATAAATAATTATGTATGATAAAACTAAACAAAATATTAACCTACACATAGAAATAAACATCAATTGTGCTCATTTAAAAAAAAATGTATTGATACTTAACCTAAAACAATGCTAAGTACCTAATAAAAAAAGGTCAAATAGTTATGGAGCCGATAAACGGCACACTTTGGTCAGTTAAGTTAAACCAAGTTTAAACAGAGTTTATCTTTTGAGTAGGTGTTCGGAAACGCAGTTGTCAAAGTTAACGGACCAATAGCTATAATGGACAGATAAACCACCGATAAAAGTACCTCAGAAACCGGGCATATGTGCGGCCATGACACCCTAAACACCAACAGAAAAGCAGATAATCAAACTCTAACCCCCTTAGTTATAAGCGTGGAATAAGCTTGGAATAGTTTATGCCAAGCTTTGTCACTTTCTGTCAGATGCAAATGTCACAATTACAGATCATAAACTATCCCAAGTTTATTCCACGTTTGTAAGTAAGGGGGTATAACAAAAACTCAATATTTTATGAAATTACAGTCGAAGAGTGTAAAGGTTTGTCATGTTTAACTCTGTAGATGACGCAGTTCTAGTTGATCGATCGATCCCAGATTTTTTATTTATTTGTGTGTTTTGTACGTTTTTTACGTATTTATTTCCCAATGTAAATATGTTAAGTTTTGTCTAGTACGGTCAGCTGCAGAGAAAAGTGACCCCCCTTCATGCAAGTTTCCTAGCAAAGGTGGTTACATTTCTCTGCAGCTGACTGTACAAGAATAAAGCTTAATTTTGGACTTGGTCAATATTATGTGTCATTTGCCCGTCTGAAAATTTTATTACTTCGTGAAATGTTTTTTTTGTTCATTATTTTGTTGAGCCTAATATCTAACTAAAATTTATTTGTTAGAAAAAGGTGAGTACTAATTAAAATATAACATATATATATATATATATATATATATATATATATATATATATATATTAAAATATTAAAGAATAAAGTTTGTTGTTGTATAGTAATAGCAAATTAAGCCAAATTAAAAGCTCCCGAAACTGACGTACGCGCATGAAGGATTCATGAATGCAGATGAAGCAAAAGATTTATGTTAAGACCGCTGCAACCGGTGCTCCATAATCTGTCTACCATATTGTGAAACAGGCGTGAAGGTAAAGTCACAAGATTAAATTTGGTACCCACCTTAGGTCCAAAGTCAATCTGACATTCTACAACAATAAGGTTGAGTTGCAAAATGTGGTTACAAAATTATCAAAAAGTTTTTTAGAGTTGTTGGAAATTCTGTAGCTCTGCCTACCCCACTCTGGGAATAAAGGCGTGAGTTTATGTATGTATGTGTATGTAGGAATTTTGCTCAAACTGGAGAATACCGAATAAAACTCTTACTTATTTTGTTTTCCATTAGATGGACAATGGATTGCCGATGGGACATGAGGTAAGAAACATGAAAATAAATAAGCAATTTTAATATTTGTTAGGGTTTCGTACATAAAGATAAACAAGCATACGACTCACTAAAGATCAATAGAGTTTATATTTGTCTTTTTCTTTAGGAAGAGCACCATTTAAACGACGTAAGGAACATGGTGAACGAGGTATGTACATGAAAAAACAAATAAATTGCTGGTTTGTTTGTTTATAACGAGTCGTCTAATGCTGAAAAATAATGCTAGGGAATGCTGAGTTGGGTTTCGCAACTGTTTCTCTGTGTCTTATTTTTTGTATCTATGTACCTAATGTGGTTTTGTATTGTTGCGAATAAATGTCTCTTTATCTTTAATATTAAAAGGATTGTGAACATGAAAATTTTCCATAAAAAATGCGATAACGTTTAAACTTTAAACCTAGTTCGATTTATACGATTTTTGAATATGTTGTACTTAGATATTGTAAAAAACTAGCTCTGAACGTTTTCCTTTAGGTACAAGAAAATATTTTTCGCTAAGAACCAGATAAAAAAAAAAAGAAGACGTACAATCCTAGTTTTTCATTATAAGTACAATATGTTCACAATTCGTGGAATTTGGACTTGATTCAGTCGTCCATTGACAAATTTATCATATTAACATAGATCAAAACTCACTTTTCAATGTCACCCTTTGAGTTGATCCGGTGTTCAAAAAAAATCAAAATTTAAAATATTTATTCAGTAAATAGGCCACAAGAGGGCTCTTTGACACGTCGGTAATATAGGGTGAGTCTACCAGCGCTTCGGACAAGACCATCATTGCGGAGAAGAAGCGCCGCAAGAAACTCCGGCAGAAGGTCATTTTGGTGTCGAGCAACGTTATGTCTATTCCAACCTTAGACATAACTTTCGCCCGCGTCGTTTATCCGCCTAGCACGGGCAGCACAAGTTGTATATTTTTCTCGCTCAGTGCGTCTCTAGCATTACAGACAAGATGCACTACGCTAGCAAGCGTTTCTCTGCGTTTAGTGTTTAAACCAATCGCGTCACTGGTAGATGACGTGATACGAAAAGTCACGTGATGTGCCAGTGACGCGATTGGTTTAAAAACTAAGCGAATAGAAACGATAGTAAAGTTAGCGTAATGCATCTTGTCTGGGCCCTCTGGCCAGGTAGAAAGGGAGATCCGAGTGACAACCAAGTCGCGGGCAACTTGTGCTAGCTATCAGCCATAAAGGAGGGTGGGCTAATTGGCCTAATGACCAATAAGGACAAGCGATATGTCCCCGAATGGGTAATTCTAAGTTGTAAAACTATTACTATGGCAAGTCGTTCGAAATCTTTGTGTGAAAAAAGTTATCGCGATGCAAAAACAGCAGTTTTTCAAAGTAATTATTCTAACGTCGTCTATGTAGGCGTCGCGATGTTCCAGATTTTTAAATATTTCACACAGTTATTTGAGGTTTCCCGCTACACAAAATCGTTATAGAATTAAAAATGATATCCGATGATATAGTGCTTATTACTATTGGGTTTTAGGCCAGTGTTCATACATTTCTGCCCATTCTCCTTTATATCATACGTTGTACCTGTACACGAAGGTTGTTTGTGGGGTTCGGCCTGTTTAGGATTCCAAAAAATTATTCGCAGACATACTCGGAAATGAAGGAATTTCTTTAGACAAACGCATGACGCGAAGATTTTCATTTTTTTACCCATTCCTGTGTACTGTTTTTTTTTTCTGGTTAAAATTCAGCGGTACATCATTATATATTAATTATATCTGTATGCAATACGTTACAGCTGAAGAAGGTAAGTTCCGTTGTTCCGGAACGGAGTTGAAGTGAATGGATACGACGACGCGACTTACCTACTCGATAGTGATCCTGCCCACAAAGTCTGTAAAACTTTTTAAAAGATATTTAAAAAATCTTTACTTTATTATAAAAAAAAAATACACTTATAGAGGTTTGTCTTAAAAACATATTTTTTAGTTCTTTATTTACTTAGAAAAAAAATAAGCTAATTCCTGCTAATGTCTAAAGAGCTTACACGTCACATGGTCTTTTCTACGTCACACGTCGCTAGTGCTAAACTTAAAACTAAAACGCTGTTACAAACAAAATGACGTCATTCCGACCACAGCGGAGGGGTAGCAAACACTTATAACATATTTTTTTACTCACTGTAAATAATCACTACATAGTATAAAACAAAGTCGCTTCCCGCTGTCTGTCCCTATGTATGCTTAGATCTTTAAAACTACGCAACGGATTTTGATGCGGTTTTTTTAAATAGATAGAGTGATTCAAGAGGAAGGTTTTTATGTATATTAAATTCTGTTTTATGTACGGGTATTACAGAAAACTCACATAAACCGAAGCGAAGCGAGGGCGGGTCGCTAGTATTTAATAAGGAAACTATGATTGTGACACAAACTTGCAAAGCATGATTTTTATCAGAACACGGTACCTTTTCCTAAAACTCCTGTTGTCCAATTATAAACAAAAATAAAAATATTCATGTCCCGACTAATAACGTAAGTGTTTTTATTCGAATATCGTTTTTAAAATATGTTTTTTTAGACACTGTCTACTGGAAGTAACGTAAGTAATATTTGACTATCTGAGTCCTCAGGGTTCACAGTGGCTAGGAATTCTTGAGATAGCACATGTCTTCGGATTTTTGTGTTCTCTAATTTAATGTAAACGGTTCATTCAGGCAACGAAGCCTTCAGGAATTACATTTAGTATGGGTCTATATTCGAAAGCGAACAAAACATATTTTAGTGCGTCGTGCATTTTTTTTAATGGCATATTGAAGACAATGCAATCCTAAGACTGCAAATGCGTTGCCAACCCTGAGGACTAAGATGGAATGCCTCTATGCTAGTCATTTCACCGGCTGTCTTATCCCCAAACCGGAACACAACAATGCGAACACTGCTGTTTGGCGGTAGGCTAATGGATAAGATGGTGGTAGCGATCCGGACGGACCTGCACAAGGTCCTACCACCCGAAAAGCAGCTTGGCTCCTGTCAATGAGATCGAACGAATAAGGCTGCCTATTTGAGAATGCATGCGCTAAAATGCATTTTGTACGCTCTGACGTTCGTTCGTCCACATGCGTTTTTAAGAGAATCACACCCAGTCTCCATCAGTGGGTTTTGTAGTCACCGGCCATAGTATACTACCCAACACTGATCTAAATATATAAAAGGAGAAACTGATT
The DNA here is from genome assembly GCA_963966035.1 of Acleris laterana. Lineage (NCBI taxonomy): Eukaryota > Metazoa > Arthropoda > Insecta > Lepidoptera > Tortricidae > Acleris > Acleris laterana. Next base: position 3,176,986 of record OZ014463.1, on the reverse strand, counting down.
GACTGACTGACTGACATATCAACGCACAGCCTAAACGGCTAAACGTAGGCACTTGAAATTTGGAAGGGACGTAGCTTAGGTACCGTAGAGGTGCACTAAGAAAGGAACTTCCGAAATTCCCACGGGAACGGGAATTAGCGGGAAAATCCTTTTGTATGAAAATTCTAAACCGAAGCGAAGCGAGGGCGGATCGCTAGTATATTATATTGATAGAGAAGTGTCAGATATTTTTGAGCCCGTTTTTAAGAGGATTGTGTAGCTGAAATTTCTTTACAAAATGCGGTAATATTTCTTCCCCTTAAATCTAGTCCGATTTTTACGCTTTTTATATATGTCGTAGATATGTAAAGTTAGGTCCGTACGATTTCCCCTCCAAGAAATATGTCTGCAAAGAAACAAGTAAAAAATAAACACATTCAAAAATCTGAGTTGATTAAGAGCCGTATTAATAAACTAATCTCAACTCTAATAAATCACAAGATACGTCAAAGTAAACGTCAAACCATAGAACACTGTCATGTTTAACGCATCTCGAGACGAGCATTAGAGTTTATTAATACGACCCTTACAGGGTAAATACCAGCTGCACGATGAGTGGCCTCACAATATTCCTAAATATCATCACCGTGAAACATAGTAGATTATAATTATGTTTGAATTTATTGCAACTTATTCCTATTGTGTAAGTATTTTAATTGAATAATATTTGAAACATTGGACATATTTTGACAGAAACAGTCTAATGGAAGTGAATTTCACGTGAGTAAACGTGGCTTTAAGGTGGAAACCCATTACACCATATCATGCTATGACCGTGCTATGAACGTGTCAGACAAAAAAATATTCTTTGTATTGAAAAGTATGAGACTATGCCCACTAGACCGTTCTGTCACCGACTAACATTTTAATACTAAGGAATAATACGTTCATAGCACGGTCATAGCATGATATGGTGTAATGGGTTTCCACCTTTACTCTGGAAATAACTAAAATGAATGCCAACTGAAATAAAGTGTATATGTATGTATGTATGTACATATGCATGTTTGTTTGTTTGTGATCTCCTGTAGATTCAACGGCTTGACGAAGTTGTATTTAATAAGACGTGGGGCTAGACAAGTTGCCATCGTTCACGAACGCTAGCGTTAGGCGATCACTTTGGTGATCACCTGTCACTTGGCGCTATAGGCTAGACAAGTCGCCATCGAATGTAACGCTAGCGTTAGGCGATCACTGTCGACATGCGTTGTCAAAAATGATTAATCTAGCCAAGGTGTATGCCCACGATGAATACAACCTCGCTCGACAGTCTAGTTTTTTTTCTAAAAATTATAAATTTTGTCTATACTTTTCGACCTTAAAAGTCAAGTTGACGCTGTCGCAGGATGTGCATTGGAAATAAACATTCTAGGTACGTATTATGTTGTATTTGTTACATTATTTATTTACATGTTGTTTTTCATAAAATGTTATGAGATTGTGATTGTGTTGTGTGTTATTCTAAGGTAAATATGTACGTGTATGTATGTGTTATGAATTCTTGTAACATGTAAGAAAAGTTACTTCCTTTGTATGAACGCGTCTCCCAGGTGTTTGTTAAACAGTTTCCCTATTTAAATCAATAATGAAGATCAGATACAGGTTTATGTTCAAATCACGTGAAAGCGCAGCAGGGGCGCACAGGCATACCCAACTATTTTTACATGACCGCCTAAAATAAGGAGTGTAATGTTTTCAGGGTTAATGTATGTATGTATGTACGATTCTTTATTTATTTAGTATAGTTGTGTTTGACTTTCTTTCAGCTACACCTTAAAATCGGATAACATTTGCTAAAATTGCGGTACTATACTAATCGTAATTGCATGGGCAGAATAGTACACTAGCCTGTACTCGATACAATTAACTGGAGCAGCGTGTTTGTGATATAGATATACAGTTAATTTTTAATTTACAGGGACCTAGACTACACGCGATTGGAACTACGAAAATATTTATGAAGTCCACTGAATACCTATAATGATATTCGCAAATGCAGATCATGGTGTGTATACAGTTTTATTCCGTATTTTCAGTATTTTACCTAACCTGGCGGACGTTACCTGCATGGATACGCTGCCTAGGTCCCACTTCAAACTTCCTCTGTCAAACTGAGAACGGCAGCTGCATCAGTCAAACCAGTGAAACGGCATAAATATGTCTGCTTTTAGCCAAGTCTACATGTTTGTGCCGGGTTATTGGGGGAGGCATGAGATAACTCATTAAGGAAATTTCCTCAATAAGTGTGGTATCGTTCCCATAACAAAACGATAAGGGAAATGGCTGAATACTGTAAATAATCCTCATGCCTAAATGACGTTTCGGGTGACCAGCTACTTTGGCCAAAGATTAAGCATTAAATCTATGTAAATAATTTGCTTTTTATTCATATAAGTTATTTGATCTCTCTAAAGTGTCTGCAAAACCAATATACCTAAACTAAATGAGAATAAGTACAGTCGCCAATAATAATTTATATTTCACATTGCGTTACGCTCAAAATTATCTGACACGCTCTCTGCCTCTAGACGTGTCCAATAGTTTCAGCCCTATATTGGATAATATATTATTGTTGGAGACAGCGAGTACATAACATTTCTTAACCTTTGTCCAACAATATTTCAGTATTTTAGCGCCCTTACGAATATTTGACTTGAATGTAGAAAAAATGTAGAAACAAAGTTATAGTTTATATTCATGACAAAAATTATGATAAGTCATTTTGTTTTAATTTCAGAAAAAAACCAACACCACTGTCTCCAGCCACTTCGCCCACCAATTTTGCCACATAGTATGCATTGTCTAGAAGGACTGCAGTGCAGATTCACTGGATCCGTACACTCCGATGTTCCTGTGATGTCAGCGTTAATACAAATACAATGTACTTTCCATAATTTCTGCTCAGTAAAATAATCAATTCATGTTGTCTTCATTCCTATAATACCTTCCAAATATGCTCGTTTTCCCATAATGTCGGATGTTGTAGGTCGGTTGGAGTAAATGTAAGCAACTAAAGTAGGTACGACTTTAAACACATCGCAGCAAACAAAGTGTGCAAAAATATCTCAACACACTCTACAACACTGCTTAATTAATTGAGTTGAGTGCGGGTATTTTTGAACGCCTACTTCGATATTTGATGGTGACTGTACGGTCACGAGCGTTAATTTGACACCCATTTCAAGAAAAATATGCTTGAGTCAATTTCCTTTCGTCCACTTTCACAAGTAAGATTTCATAACTGGTTATGAATAATGATTTTTTTTCACTGTTTCTTAACCTGTTATTAAACAAGACTTTTTTTTCCATTTTCATAACCAGAAACTAGGTAGGTTTAGGTTATGTTAGTTTTGCAGCAGGCCCGGAGGGCCAAACTACTCAGAAATTGGACCTCCGCGTAAGCGGAGCTCCGTCGCCACTGTCCAATTGATTTGAAAATAAGGTTATAAAAATGGAAAAAAGTCTTGTTTAATAACTGGTTATGAAACAGTGGAAAAAAATCCTTATTCATAACCAGTTATGAAACCTTGGTTATGAACGTGGACGAAAGGGTCAATTTCATTAGAGATGTCAAGTCATTTGTAACTTTTAGGAAACTCAACCTTATTATTGTAGAATGTCACATTGACTTTGGACCTAAGGTGGGTACCAAATTTAATCTCGTGACTGTACAAGTTTAGTTAAGATGACGTTTTAGCATTCGTGGCCATGACGCACCGTCTAAGAACGAAGCAGAAAATATATACAAAGTCTAGGAGGTCACAACAAAAATGGGATTGATCTCGGAAATGGATTATGCTAAGGTAAAAGCCCCTAAAGGTAAGTGCTCCAGTTATGAACAATTCCATAAATATAAGTCTCTGATTGATAATGCTTTTAGTGCTACAATTAGATTATATTGAATTATTCGGGATTACTACTATTAGAATAAAATTTTAGTATTGATATGTTTTCATTTAAAAAAATGATAATGTTCATCACTGGAGCCTTGTCCATAATAGGTGCTTTTACCTTAGGCTGTCAGGATAAAGGGCAACCAAAAATTTGAACAATGTCAAAAAATGTCAAGACAGTTACTTATTGTGTTCCCATATTGATTGAATACAAATTGTCATAAAACTAGTACTTACTTTATGTACAAAATTTAGCCATTTCCTTTATCTCTTTTTTTTTGGGAAAGATAACACTTCTTGCAGCCGCCATATTAGTTAATGCGACCGCTGTGCGCAGGCAGAACGACATATTTGGCATGGGGAGTTGCTCTCTATCCTGTCAGGCCAGAATAATCCATTTCCGAGATCGTAATCAAATTAGTTGTGACCTCCTGTAATAACAGTGGTGGCAAAATAATTAGGAACGCTTGCATTTTTCCCATATAATTGCCTACAAATATACTTTCAATTTTGACTAATCAAAAAGTTCTAGACCTATTTTATTTTTAGTTACACTTATCGTTAATTAATAAACTAAGCCTCAAATTTTTGTACGGTTTACCGCTATTAAAAACGAATATTTTTTATAGGGATTTAAAAACTTAGTGCTGACGTGTCCATACAAAGTTTTTTTAACATGAAATTGATGAAATATTCGATTTTAGCAGCGACAAACTGTACATACATTTAAACCTTAGATTATTATATAATGATAAGTGAAAACTAAAAATAAAATTGGTCAAGAAAATTTTGATTGGTGGTCAAAATTTAAGTCATAAGGTCAAGTTGGGTAAGTGAAACACCGGGGGAAGTGGAACACTTTCAAATATCTCTTAAATAATAGCTTTAATAAAGCACAGACTTTTCGGTAAAGCAGTTATTGTCATAATAGTTCTGGATTCAAAAAAGAGATGTCGATGCGGTTTGCGGGTAAAGTAAAAAAACCATTGCAAATTTTTAGTCTGTGAATAAAATATTAGCGAGTTCAACCCATCGTCAAGTTACTTATTATTTAACTTGTAAAACCTGACTTACGGAGCGGTAAAAAATGTAAGTAGTATAACTTTTAATTGCTTTTTCACCTGTGTGTATTTGTTTTACGTAAAAGCAACAGATTTACCCAGGATTTAATGAAGAAAAATATAACCTAAAACTTTCATATTGAGGTAAGTGAAACAGTGCCGGCCGGGGCAAGTGAAATGTATGTTTCACTTACCTCAGTTCAGGGGCTCTAAACATTTTTCATCACGTTCTACTTTTCGTAAACTTGCCGTTCATACAGTGTTTTTGTCTTTTTTTTGTATTTTAGTTTATTTTAAATACATTACTTTGGAATTTCTAACTTGAAAAAATGCTAAGTAGTAAATACTTAACTTTAATTTATTTTCAAATTCCTAATTTCTGTGGAAGATCTAGAAGTACTAAAATAACGTCTCGTGAATTTTTCTGATTGTTATGATTATAAGTCAATAAATGCCACGTTTTTTTCCAAAACCGATACTTATTTAATTCAAAGTCCATTATTAAATCAACCAGTTAACAGACGATGAGAGTGTTAACAGCTGTCAAAATGTATAAACTAAAAGTCGATGAACATTGGTTAACATTTTACATCGTTTGGTAAAATTGGTAATAAGTCGCACAAACCTGGTGTTTACTTATCTTGTTTAATTTAAAGTAAAAATGTAAAAAAAGAGTGCTGTCTTCGCCAACAAACTGCTTTGCAGTTTGGCGAAACTATTTTAAATGTTTTTTCAATGTGTATCCTTGGCATAATAAATTTAAAAAAAAAAAAAATGTTGAGTACCCCTGGTTTTGGATATATGTTTCACTTGCCCCAAAATAACGTTTTTATCTTTTCTATACAAAAATCACCTTATTTTCAATGTTGCAAGGATCAAAATAGCTTAATAACTTTAGTACTTTAGTACTTTTGCATCTGAAATACCTTTTAGTGCAAGTACTGAACGACAAACGCGACTGCAATTGCCTCGCCGTTGGGGCAAGTGAAACAGTTTTTTGTGTGCGTACATTTTCTTTTATATGTCTGTTCTGAAGGCATCTAGAATAATATATTGTTAATTTTATAAATCGTCTTAGTTTTGCAAAGATACAACTTATATTGCTACTGTGATAGACCTAACATTTTATTAAATCCACTTGATTTTCTTTAGAAATAAATAAAGTATGTTTCACTTACCCAACTTGACCTTAATTGTATTATATCTTACGAGAAAAACGCAAGCGTTCGGTTCCTAATTATATGGCCACCAGTGTAACATCGAGCAATGAAACTTTACTAAAATAATGTACTTCGATTTTGTTTTGAACGTTTAATACTTGAAATCAATATTTTTTTGATTCATAGCATTTTTTTGTATGAGGTTTTAAACATAATAAATTAATAGTAATTCAAACTCATTTCACCAAACAATTAAGTATAATCCTGCCTCTAATTAGTAGGGCTCATCCTGGATTTGGCTCCAATTATAAAAGGACTGCTCCGCACTACAATATAACCTAGAGGGCGACCTTTGAGACATTGAATGGAAGTTGAGATACTCCTTCCATACAGGCTGCAGGCTCCGTGTAAAAATGAAACACCGGAGTGTGTAATTCTGCGACAAGGGGTTGATAATAGTATATGGACATCCGGCATCGTCAACCAGCCCTCTGAAGGATTTTCTTAGTTGCCTAAAACACACAAAAGTTATTTTATCAATAAATTGTATGATATCGGTTAGGTATACTTATTTGACCTCGCTATAAGTAACTAAGTACTATTTTTTTCCGAAAACCATACTACTATTATAATATATATAATATAAATAAAGAGTTTTCAATAAAAGAAAAAACGCTCCCTCGGTTAATTTAAACCTTGGGCGGGACCTCGTGAATAAAAAACATTACACATATTCAGGGAATGAAACATCCAATACTTTCATTAAATATATGTCATAACTTACTCTTGTCTTATACGAGACCTAGCTTCATCCGATTGTAGGAAGACGATCCTCCTCTTCAAGACTGTGTCGTTGTTGAGAGCATCCCCCACTTCACGGATGCATCTACTAGCAGCGGTCCGTTGCGTTAATTGGTTAGATAATACCCCGTGATCCTCTGATCCGACCTTGTCGCCAGAAAGCTCACAACAAAGCACACAGCACCTGAAATAATCGTAATAAATATCTTTATTGGTACTGACAGGTTTCATTGTAGGTATTGTTTATATAATGCACATACCAACTTATACATGTTAAAATCAAAATGATGCTTACCTTCAGTTCAAAGAGAACCTCCTTCAATCTCCTCAACGAAGTCAGGGAACGCAAAAGGCTGCAAAGAACTCTAAATGAGACCTTGCTTAACGTAAAATGTTCCTGAACAGCATTTCATGCATCCAGTCCGCGGCCTCCAGGCTCGCACGAGAGATTTCTCTGGGTCGGCGCCTGGATAAGCTCGTACTGTTGTGAGCAGCGTATATGTAAGTCTCAGCGGAAGCATTTTTAATAAGAAATCAATGTTCAAACAATATATTTTATGCGACCGCGAGGCAATGATGACAGTGATGACACGGACTCAGTTGACAGTTTCTTGGTCGTTACGGCCGTCCTTAGATACCGCCCTTAGATACCGACGTTTATATCGCACTGCTAGATTAAAATAGTAGTAACTCAAAATACAATGCATATTAAAATCAACTTTAATTCAACTCCTTTGAACTTAAAACCAAACTAGCAAGGATTTTGGGTTCATACTGTTTTGATCTAGAAGGTCGACATGGCGATAGGTGCTCGTGTTCTATTCGACCTGTCAAAAGGGCAACTTGTCTAGCCTTTGTGTCAAAATAGTACCGCGTAACGACTGTAGTCGTCAAACCTATCACTAGCGCGAGTGATAGTGATCACTTTTCAGCGTGTCAGTTGTAACGAGTGATATATCACGTGACTTACGTCATTCCCATACATTTTTCAATGACAACACATGTCGCCAGTGATCACCTAACGCTAGCGTTCGTGAACGATGGCAACTTGTCTAGCCCCACTGAGTTGTCTATTATAAACTAAGTAGAATCACTTCTTTACAAGTAAATATTTTGCAAAGTGGCATTTTAACAACCTTAAAGATAGAATCTGTACAAAACTCGGCCAAAAAACATCAACTTTAAGTTGAATATGCTTAAAATAGTTTATTTCTTCCAGAAACTAACCAACAATGTAAAGGTCAGTGATTTTATAACAAAGATGGTAGTGATTATGTCCTTATAACTTTATTCACAAAAAATATATCTATCTGTGGCACTGATATCAATCTATTATCATATCTGAATAACTAGGTACCTACAAATGTCCCTAGCAGCCATCTTCATCTCAATATTTGCTTTTACAAGCGTTTATTTTGAAACCGATTTCAAAAAACAAGACGTTCCCAGTTGGTCGTTGTCTTATTTTTAATGTGTGTTCTCCGATTACTCAAAGCCGGCTGGGTAAAGGGTATTCCCAGGTGGTCCCATTGACATCAAGTCAGGATGCCTCGTTAATATTTTCCTAAATATTGTGCTTTGAAATAAAGTAGGTTTTTGAGTAAGTATAAAATGTTACGAAAAATTATTGAAAAAAACGAGTGTCCCAATAAAGTTACACTGTAGTGGATGTTGGCGGTCAATAAATAAATCAATATTATAAGTATATAAAATCACTTTAATAACAATAATGACTCAGAACTTAATAATAAAAGTAAACAACTGTGATAAGTTAAAGAAAGTAAGAGCGCGTAAAAACTTAATGCGTGACGGAGTTTAGCTTCCTATAATCCACACAAAATCTATAGGTCCCATCTTTCTTGGGTACCAAAAGAGCTGGTGCAGCCCATGCAGACTCACATTCCTCAATGATGCCATCTTTCAGCATCTTTTCTATCTCAGCCTCCATTATGGCTCGCCTGGCAGGCGTGAGTCTGTATGGCGGCACAGCGATTGGTGAATGTTTTCCCGTATCAATGCTATGTTCCGCAAACGGCGTTGGACCTCCCCCTTCTCCAAAAATGTCTTCGTACTCTTGGAGTACAGCGGCAAGACAGTCCTTCTCCTGCGGTAACAGCATTGTCCCCTCATTAGGTCTAAGGATAAGATCGGTCGAAGAACAACCTACGAAGTCGCGAGAAGTTTCGGAACGTAAAGGGTGAATGTCCTGAGGTCGATCAGCTGTAAACCACGTGTTGGCGGGAATATTAACGACAAGCCGAGCTTTGCGAAGAAAATCTATGCCTAACAAGGTTTCGTTATTAACCGCGTCCGGAAAAATAACAAAGGTGGTAGGTATAATCGAACCCTTAAGTGATACCTCCACGTCAGCTAATTTAACCTTCCTCTCGCCTACAGTCCCATCCGCAAGTTTGACGGTCATCGAACAATAACGGAATGGATGATGTAGCCTACGAAGCAGATCATATAATGTGACACCCGCAATACTGCGTTTTGCAGCTGTGTCCATTAGACCGGTACCGCGATGACCGCACACTACGATATTTAAAATAGGACGACCACCGGTAGACACATCGGACGAGATAGGTAATTCACGCACACAATCCGTTCAGTGGTTGAAGCGTGATTGATTTACAGACATCCCAACAACCAAACTTTCTCATCATCACTACATAGTATAAAACAAAGTCAATTCCCGCTGTCTGTGTGTCTGTCCCTATGTATGCTTAGATCGTTATGCTTGCAACATTTAATTAATACTATTTACTAAAGGCCGTAGAATTACTTCCCCACTACTCCCCCTATTTCTTCTCGTTGGGGGTCATTTCGGAAGATCCTTTCTAAGTACATCCCTTGCCTGACCAAAGAATAGGTACTCCCTCTAAATTTCAAGGCCGAGGTCCATCGGTTTTAGCTGTACCTTAAACGGTCAGTCAGTTAGTTTCCACTTTTACTTATACTCGTATGTAATATAATGACAAGAGGAATAATAATGAAAAATTACTGGTATATACTCTGTAATGTAAGCTACTTTTAAAGTATTTCATCATCATCATCATCATCATGTCAGCCGAAAGACGTCCACTGCTGGACATAGGCCTCCCCCAAGGCCTCCACTCAGACCGGTCTTGTGCTTTTCGCATCCACTGCGTTCCCGCGATCTTCACAAGGTCGTCACTCCATCTTGTTGGAGGCCTACCTACAGCTCGTCTCCCGATCCGCGGACGCCACTCAAGAACCTTCTGACCCCATCGGCCATCAGTCCTGCGAGCAATGTGCCCCGCCCACTGCCACTTAAGTTTAGCTATTCTTCGGGCTATTTCGGTTACCTTAGTTCTACTGCGGATATCATTAAAGTATTTAGAAATTGATAAAATAATAAAAAAATGCTCAACTATCTTTTTTACATTCTTCATTGCAGGAAGCTGAAGATATTCTCAAAAGTAATACTGACGTGGTAAGTGTATTACGTTACGTCAAAGGCCGTTAATAATTACGTTCCAGGCAGTTAAAAACGTATGATAGATTTATAGGTCTAATAGGTTTACTTTATTTTGAACTGAATTGTGCAAAAAGTTTAGATCAAATAAATGGGTCTATATTGTGAGTTATAATTATTTTAGTCGTAATGTTTTAGGTAATAATTATCGGAAGTCACAACGTTTTTTTTATAACCTAACCTAACCGCTACACGATCTACGTGATAGGTACAAGGAATGCAGAAATTCTATAAACTTTACGGTTCCAGTGATATTTAAAAGGGCTTTATGACTCAAAATCAATTAATTTAATTTCATAGATTTTTTAGAGATTCTTAATTATATTTATTTAAAAAAAAGCATATACAGCAGCAATTTTGAATTTGAATTTGAATTTGATCCCCATAGTAATTCTTTCTTAAAGTATAGACACTGGACTATGATGAACAAAAGACTTATTCTTGACCTTTTCTAAAGTTCAGTAGTCTATCTAAAAAATATTAAACTCCAAACTTTGAAAATGACACTTGCACTTGTACTTATTCTATCGTAAAAATAAGTAGAAAAGAGACAACTACTCCACAGATAAATTATATAGATGAATGATTATGTTTTAAGAAAAATTAAAATACATTTGCTTCCAGCAAATGGGATGGTGGAAAAGGCAGGTTCGTGGTAATAATTAATTTGCATTCCGCGAAGTACTCCCCCCCCCCCACCCCTAATCTAGGCGGTAAAATCCATATCGAATTGCACCTGTTTTGGTATTGTTAACTCGGCCTTTATTACTGTCAAGTGTAACATGAACGCGTCGTAAAGCGGCTAAACGGAACGCATCCAAACTTTCTCCTCTCTCACTCGTCCGCGTGCTATGGCGCTCGCTCTCTCTTCTCCCGGCTACCGAGCGCCGCACGCGCCACGGGTCACTTCTTTCATTGAATACAAAACGGACACAATCCAAAATGAGTCAGTGTTGCATTTTAAAATTAAAAACTGTTGGAATACGATTTTAATGGAAGAGCAAATTATTTTTGAATGTGTCCGTTTTGTATTCAATGAGCGACTTGTCAAGGTTTTCCAATAAGTTTTTCATTATAAGTGTTTGTACCAGTTTCTGTAATCCACAACCTACATGTCGCTCATTGAATGCAAAACGGACACATTCCAAAATAATTTGCTCTTGCTTTAAAAATCTTATACGAATAAATTCTAATTTTAAAATGCAACACTGACTCATTTTGGAATGTGTCCGTTTTATATTCAATGAACGATGTATAAGTTAATGTACAATACAGCAAGTAATACGAACCTGCGTCTGCATATTATTTATACAACCACATTCCTACATTTGGGCCCCCCGTTAGCCGTTTTACGACGCGTTCACGGTTACACACGTAAATAAAAGCTATCAAAACCTTGACAATTCTATAACAGATCAATAACGATATGGTTTTTACCGTGATGAATAGAGACCCTGGGCCGTTTCTATCATGTTTTAGGGTATCTTGTTTCTATATCGAAATCATATGAAAAAGAACATGTCTAAGCCAATGTGAAATAGTGGCTTAGTTGGCTGGCCTGCCATGTGACCATGCTCGCCACCGATAGTCCACTCTCAAGTAGAACTTGCAAAACTAAACCGATCGCGTTCTTTTTAAATATCAACACTTAAAGAAATAAAACCGTTTTATAATATGATTACCTACTTACAACACTAATTCTTAAAAATACATTGGAGGAGGGTGGGCTAATTGGCCTAATGACCAATAAGGACAAGCGATATGTCCCCGAATAGGTAATTCTAAGTTGTAAAACTATTACTATGACAGGTGGTTCGAAATCTTTGTGTGAAAAAAGTTATTGCTATGCAAAGACCGCGGTTTTTCCAAGTAATTATTCTAACGTCGTCTATGTAGGCGTCCCGATGTTCCAGATTTTTAAATATTTCACACAGCGATTTAAGATTTCCCGCCATATAAAAAGTTGTAGAATATGAAAAAATATTTCAAAGGACATGGCTTGTCATTATTGGTTTTTAGGCCAGTATCCATACAAAACTGACCATCATCCTTTGGTTGTTAATTAAAAAGTTTCCAATCTTGTATTTTGAGGCTGATGCTGTGCTGGTTGAACCTTCTATAATGAGCCTTTTAACTAAAATAGGGTTATTGTGTTTGAATAAGGGGGTAACTGATTAATAACTACTTTTTTTATGCTGACGATCTTATTGTGATTTTCAAAACGAAACAAATGACTGCTACTATTACTACTAACTATTGTTTTATTTCAGCTCGATAAAATCTTAGAATACTTGAAGAAAATAATTATCAGAGTTATAGACGTAGTTAAAGAGGTTTGTTCAATTTTGTTTCTTAGGTCTATAATAGTAGGTATATTTTATCATGGAGCTTTAAAAAAAAGCCAAATGATGAAAAAGGTAAATGATGTTTACGCTGAAAGTAGTAGTCTGAACAGGCTTTGACATGACAAAAATCTACCAGCGCTTCTTAATTATTTATTACTATACTACCATGTAATGCTACTTTTAAGTTTTATAGTGTTTTATGATTGAAAAATTGACCCTATGCTGGAGTTGTGGCGCTTCTTCTCCGCAATGATGGCGGTAGTCTCCGAAGCGCTCGTAGATTCACTCCATATTAAGCGGGATTTACATTACGAAATTAGTGTAATGAAATTGGTTTCGTGACATTAGTTTTACCAACAGTTTCACGTGTAATTTAGTACTTTCGTATTGCATGCATTAATTTCACGAATGCAAATCATTTTCGTGCTCTGCGCGATAACCTATTGGTGAAATTAGTGTCATGCAACTAATTTCATAGTGTAGATGCGACGTGAAACTAGTGTCGCGAAAGCGCCTGCTAATTCAGAGATTAACTTTGTTGCACCAAAATGCTTTTTTGTTATCCATCCTCGAACCCACCAACGTCTTTTGTTTCTTGCTAGTCTTTTTTTAAGTTTATAAAGAAGCATCTCTTTAACCACATTAAATATAGAAAAATATAGCTTAGATGCTGACGGGGCCATGGTTACCGCGGTACTGCGGATTTCACGACACTAATTATTTTACGAAATTACTTTCGCGTATATCGAAACTACTTGCGTAAAATTAAACTCAACCTGCATGACACTAATTTCCTAATGTAAATCCCGCTTTACCGACGTATGAAAGAGCCCTCATGTGGCCAATTTACTGAATAATTATAGTAGCTTAACAATAGGGTATTTGACAACAGTGAAATTAAATTGGGTTTTTCATTAACAACAGATAAACATTATAAAAATACTAGGATAACATCAATCTTTTATTTATGTTTGCTATTTTAAGATTTTTAAATTCTTAAAATCCAACAATAAGGACGCTGTTTGATTGTAACGTCACAAGATAGTAAATCCCTATAAATTCCATAGAAACGGAGCGTTTTTGATGTTTCGTAAAAAGAAACTGTTTTGACTTTTGTCAAATACCGTATTGAAGTGGTTTACTGTGCCAACTCTTAATTTAATAAAACTAAAAGAACAGAATAACTGCTGTCAGTTAATTAGGAATTTAGAGATTTCGATTTATCACTGTGGCATTACATTTGTATCTTGTCTCAATTGCAGAAAATTATGAAGAAGTTCTCAAGAAAGGGCATGATTCTTATGCAGGTAATAACAGTAAGAATAATAGTTATGTGAGTATTTTATTTTATACAGGGTGGGGCCTGTAACTAAAGCAAAAAATTAAAACGTAGATTCTACTCCTCAAACTAGACATCTTTTTAAAATCATAAAGTTTTTCGATTGTTCTTTTTTCAAACAAAGTAAATAGTATTTTCAATCTACTTAAAACTCCGTCTAATTGACATCGCCTGTCAGTCCAGTCACTCTACAAACATAATCAATTTCATAGTACACTAGCTGTTCCCGTGTCCACTTCGTTGGACAAAACATTTTTTTTGAGTTAATAATTTTCCCGCTAATTCCCGTTCCCGTGGGAATTTCGGGAATTTCTTTCTTAGTGCACCTCTACGGTACCTAAGCTACGTCCCTTCCAAATTTCAAGTGCCTACGTTTAGCCGTTTAGGCTGTGCGTTGATATGTCAGTCAGTCAGTCAGTCAGTTTCTCCTTTTAAATATATTTAGATTGCGTGTTCGAATTAACTTTAAAATGTAATAAAATTCAAACTACAAGTTTTTTTTCAAAGTCGTCAAACAAACGTACGTAGTTTGAGGGGTTACGTATCAGAACGCCTAAAATTAATATGCCTAATTTCAAAATACCTAAGGTCGAAATACCTAATTTTTAAATTACCTAACATGGTTTCGCCTAAAGATTGAAAGACCTAAGTTTACAATACCTAAATTTAAATCCCCTAACAGACTAAATACCTAATGGATGAAATACCTAATGCATGAAGTACCTAATGAACGATACACCTAAAGTCAATATTCCTATGTACAGAATACCTATTCTTGAAATACCTAAAGTGCACTAAACTAGACTTTAAAAAAGGTAAAATGCTGCGACCGCAAGTTGAATTGAACGGGCAGCTAGTTAGGAACCTATAAAGTTTACGCGCTAAAATGTGTTTTGTCCGACCGAACGCCGTTTTTGAGAGAACCACACCTCTGACCTTCTGCTAATGTTTGTGTATGTTTTTTTTGTATACCTAATATGGAAAACTAGTTATATTTTCTGATATAAATAATTTAAATTTAATTTGAATATTTGTTAGGTTAGGTTAGAGTTGCGTCAAGGCGCGAAGCGCCATAACTACGCGGAATAGGAGCTCCGCGTAGCGGAGCTCCGTCGACTTGTTCGTAAACTTCTTTATCCGACTACAAACAAGGAGGAAATTCTATGTTATGTAAAGAAGTATACGAACAAGTCGACGGAGCTCCGCTACGCGGAGCTCCTACTCCGCGTAGTTATGGCGCTTCGCGCCTTGACGCAACTCTAACCTAACCTAACCTATAAATAAAGACGAATTTGACCTAATTTAGCAGATTAGTTTGCATGACCTTGATTTAAACTTATAATAATGTATAAATTAGTTATACCTAGAGGCTCTACGCATGGATTTGTATGTTGAACTTGAAAATGTCTACTTTTGGTACATCATCCATGAGGTATTTCATCCATTAGGTATTATACACTTAGGCGAAATTACCGTTAGGTATTTAAAAATTAGGTAATTCAACCTTAGGTATTTTGTCATTAGGGAAATCAATTTTAGGTAAATCATCCATTAGGTATTTCGTCCATTAAGTATTATTCACTTAGGCGAAATGACCGTTAGGTATTTTAAAAATTAGGTATTTCGACCTTAGATATTTTGAAATTAGGCATGTTAATTTTAGGCGTTCTGATACGTAACCGTTTGAGGAGAAGAATGTACATTTTTAATTTTTGCTCTAGTTACAGGCCCCACCGTGTATATTAAGTTCATCAGTAAATGTAACAATTGCCTTGGCCTTGGGCCTACATTCTATGAGTAGTGCCGTCATATAGGTACAACGTGTCCTCAGCGTATAGACTAGACATAGACGAACACTACACGTTCATTAGGTTATTTTTTAACAATATGTCCATAGGTTGCGGACACGTTGTATAAAGGGTGTGAGTTAACTCGACCTATATTTTGAAAGGGGTTATACTTGAGCTAATTTAAAAAGTAAAAGTAAAAGTTTTTGTTTTGAGTTTTTTTTTTTTATTAGCTAATTTAAAAAGTCTGAGAGAAATGTGGAATAAAAGAAGATGTAGTGACTAAGATTGAAAAGGGCATGCTTCGATGGTTCGGTCATTTGGAAAAGATGGATGAAAGAAGATTGACGAAAGAGATATACAGATCGAAAGTGAGTCGGACGGGTCGAAAGGCCTTAGGCGTAGTACTTTTTCGAGTCAAATCGGAGAAATACTGGAAAAGAGCTGAATCTTAAGTAACCGAAACCGACGTGCGTGCATGACTCGATGTATGCATGTGGAAGAAGCGAAAGAAATTTGTCAAGATTGTAGCAAATGGATAGAAGTGGTCTCTGCCTACCCCTCTGGGAAACAGGCGTGATTTACTGAATGTATGTATGTATGTATGTATGTGCTTGTAATTTAGTATGCAATAGGCTCCAGGCGACTCGCTTGCTCGTTTTGCCTTCTTTGATACATAAAAAGTAAGTTCTTTAAATTAAGTCACTTTAACAGTCGTTTTTATTTTTTACAGCTCGTAAGTAGAAACTTTATGTACTTATTTATTTTCCCACATTTGACAATTTAAGACCCGTTTAAATTCATAGCGACCTTTAGTTGCAGACTTACATGTTCAAAAACGTATTACACTTAATAAGGTCGCTATTGTATTTTCAGCTTAAAGATATTGTGTTTTCGGTAAGTGTAAAAAACTATACAAAATACCGCTTTATACAACGAACAATGGAATTCTTTACGTCAACATTTACAAAACGAAAATCGGTGTCGTGTGTTTATTTATAGTTCCCTACAGATATCTGGTCAGATAACTTCGTATTTATCTTGCTTTCTCAGTTGGCTTATTGATGGGTACTGAAGCTAATTGAGAAAGCTAGATAAATACGAACATATCCGACAAAAAACGATGGGAAAGGATTATTCACTACATCTGTACCTACTGGTAACTCATAATTATATCGAATTTCCCTTCATCGATTGTATCATTTCATCGAACGATATTTTTTGCTAAAAACACGATGGTTTCATGGTACTTTAAACGTTAATTACGAACGTAGGCTAATCTTGTGTCTACCAAAAAAAAATTGGGATTGACCAAAAAAAATAACTCGCGGTTTTTACTTTCTAATTCGAAAGAATAGGAAATTTTAAGACACCAATTTCATTAATGTTGTATTTGACCCAATAGTTTTGTTTCAATTTCTTTCTTTCGTTTGGTTTCTTTCAATAGAACTTGCCAACAATGTAAACAAACTTTGTATTCAAAATGTCTTTAATTTCCATTCTACATCATCATATACTGCTAAATCCATGTGTTATTTAATTAATTCTTTCCACATCGTTATCCTAAACCATTAAATAATAAAATAGTGCTAGAATATGGATATCTCATTAAATGTTTGTTTACATTGTTGGCAAGTTCTAGTGAAACAAACCTTACGTGAAGCGTCTTGAGAATTAGTGACTGGGGTCTAGCTGGTACGCCGACTAACTCGTGTTTACTGAATTGCCGTGATGGGTAACATTAAAATTTTTTCATCACACTTGCTCGTAAATAGTGGCCTTACATGCTAGAAAAATCGACCGTAAATCCAAAATAATACCCGCGGGCCTTTTTTTACCATTACGCCCTATCGTGCGTAATAGCTTTTTTTTTAATATTATACGTGGACTCAAACTATCACAAATATCACAATACGTCAGGACCCCAATTCTGGTGCCATTCGATATGAAGTGTCATTTGAGATGAAATGTCAGTTGCATACAATTTCCTAAAAATCTCGCATATAAACTATTGATCTCGACTGTCACTAGAATCGGACTCCAAACACGTTTGACATTATCTGTGGTAAGTCACAGACAATGATGTAGTCTGCCGCTAATAAGTTAAAAATATGATCTTTTGTCTGATTTTATTTCATTTCCTCGCAATTGTGATGAAAAACATTGTATTTACCACCCGTGTAGGTAAAGGAAATACAAAGCTCGAGTCACAGTAAACAGACTCTCGTTTGTAATTCTTTCTTTACCACCCTTAATACACAATGTACTATACTTTTGTCGCTAGGCTTTGAAAAATTCTAGCATTTTCCATAACTGACTTGAATCAGGCGTTTCCACTGTTCGTCTGTTGCAGGGTTCAGTGGCCACCATATACAGCGAGTTGAAAAAAGGACCAGCCAAACTCTCGGTACGTCTAACCTAGATTTAACTAAAGAAATATCTATGGCCAAGATGCACTACGCTATCTTAGCGATGTTACGAGTCGAATTTATTCCAACTCGGATAACTCGAGTTGACTCGGCCGCTAACTCGAATCGCAATTCGAGTTAACTCGACTCGCATCAACTGGTTGGGATCCACTTCGCGGCAGCAGCCAAACGGATCGGCGAGTCGAGTTTTGGTTTCGAGTTGGCGAATAGCTGACTCGCGTAAATCGCATCGCATCATCGCACTCGCATAAATCGAATCACTCGCATTCGTTATACGCTCACTTGCCCGGCCTTATCGATTCTAGCTAGAGAGTTAGGTGCGAGTCGATTAGAGTTGCGAATGAACTCGATTCGAATCAACTCGTTTAGACTCTGATTCGAGTTATTCGAATCAGATAACTCGACTCGCCCATCGCTACGCTATCTACCGTTTCTATTCGTTTCGTTTTGAAACCAATCGCGTCACTGGTAAGATACTCGAGCGAAACAATGTCTGTTTCAAGTAAAATGTTTTTTAGTAACCAGTAGCATCAGCATACATTATTATAGCAATAAGACCAATAAGTAATTCATAATGGAACAACGATTTCAACTAAGTACTTTTATTCTTTTTCAGTTAGTAAGTGTTTTTTTTTTTTACTAAGTGATAAACCAACACGGGCACACTAATAATGTGGAAAAACATGTGATTACTTAAAACTTGATAATAAGTAGGTAGTTTGTGACATGGACACACACATACACATACTCAACACAATGACCAAAATTCAAGCAGCTCGGGTGCTACACGATCTAATTTACTCCAAGTCCAGTCACCCTGTATAAGGAGGGGGGGGGTATGGGTGATAAGCGCACGCGCAGTTTCGGAACTGCGGGAACCTGTTGGTCTGTGGGAACCTTTAAGCTATTTCAAACTATTTGGAGAAAAAACCAATGTGCTGCTACGCTTGAAATTAGGGTATCGTCCAATCTTAACCGCCTCACGAACCGTGCGCGGTGATTTGTGCAAAACAACCACCTCGGATAAAATCGAACGGGAACAAATGCGACTGGGTAAAAAGACGAACGAGAATAAAAGCGACGGTAATAAAACCGAACAGGAAAAACTAATATTGGGTCAAATTAAGAATGGGAAAAAATGCGAAAATAAATATCGCTTCACGGAAATAATGATTTTGTGAAAATTATGTAACAAACCTGAAGAACATTATCGGAAACATTTGAGAGTACGTGTACACTCGTCTTGTCACAAGGTATGAAATCTAAGTCTCTATTCTAGAGCGTAAAACCATATAGTATTTGATGTGTTAAGGTGTTATTTTTTTGTCAATAAATGTCGACTAAATAAGAGCTATCAAAACGTTGACAATACGATAACAGGTCACAGACTACATATATGTTTTTTACCGCCTTAAATCTCGGCTCTGGCGAGCCGGTATCGATAACCCGCACTGATGTACAGTCAAGGGCAAAAATATGTATACACTTTAGTACTTTGGCACTTTAACCACTGTGACAGTTCATATATGGCAGTTCAAATATGTCGAAAATAGACAAGGTACTAAAGTGTAGGTATACATATTTTTGCCCTTGACTGTACCTACCAGAGCAGACGAAAGAATACGGTGAAATGGCAATGACGAACGAGTGAACGAACGTATAAGGCTGCCTAATTGAGAATGTACGCGCTAGAATGTGTTTTGTACGCTCTGACTGAACTACTTAAACTCGCCGCTTGGACATTCACTCGTTCGTCCGTCACACCCCTGGTATTACCGTTTCAAAAACGACTTCTAGTTGATCCGTCGATCGAGCGAGCAAGTAGAGAGCTCGCTTGACGGTAAAGCTACTATTTGAGAATGCGCGCCCTTAAATGTTGTTTGTACGCTCTGACGGAATGACTTAACATCTGACATCTCCGGTTGATAAATCGTCCGTCAAGGCGAAAAGTGAGTATCATCCTTAAAAAAATAACATAGCTGTTTTCTTAGGAAGGATCGATACCATCTAAGCTAGTAAGTACAGTGCGTCCTTGAATTATAGTATGCATGCATGAGTACAGAGACGATTTTTTTTAATTGGTTTGGACTTATCTTTCTTGAAAAACTTGGTTTTTTCCGCAGGTCAAACAAGAGGGGGCTAAGGTAAATATTATGTAAAAACTTTTCATCAACACCTTTTTTTCCTACTTTTATTGTTTACCACAAATAAATACTTAAAAAATCTACTCTACAAAATTCAAAATTATCAAAATAGTCTCTTAGATATGTATATATTTGAATACTTATTTATATATTTATCGCCAGTTGAAGTTCAGCCACTTTAGTCTGTAGTCCAATGGACAGTTTAAGAATCAAATAAGTAGGATTAACTCGTAATTGTATTTTAAGCTAAATCTAGATTATTATTTTTGTTGCCTTTAAATGATTTGGTGATATCTGAAATTAGGATACCTATTAATAGTTCATAAAGAACAGCGTATTTTAAGAAACTATAGCGAAAACCAATAACAAGTCGAAACAAATATAATACACATTTCTAACGTTTTATTACTATAAATATGTTAATTTTTTTGCAGCTGGTGCGTATAATAGTACATTGTGTATTTAGGGTGGTAAAGAAAGAATTACAAACGAGAGTCTGTTAGAAGCCCGAAGCCGAAGGCTGAGGGCTTTAATGACTCGAGCTTTGTATTTCCTTTACCACCCGTGTAACATACAATGTTTTTCATCACAATTGCGAGGAAATGAAATAAAATCAGACAAAAGATCATATTAATAACTTATTAGCGGCAGACTACATCATTGTCTGTGACTTACCACAGATAATGTCAAACGTGTTCGGAGTCCGATTCTAGTGATATATGAGATCAATAGTTTATTATGCGAGATTATTAGGAAATAGTATTCAACTGACATTTCATCTCGAATGAAAATTCATATCGAATGGCACAAGAATTGGGGTCCTGACGTATTGTGATAGTTTGAGTCCACGTATAATATAAAAAAAAATTAGTACATTACTTAACAAGGGCTGTAAAAGAAAGAAAGCCCGAAATCGCAGGTATTTGAGACCCGAGCCGTAGGCGAGGGTTGTAAATATGCGATAGAGGGCTTTCTTTTTCACTGCCCGTGATGAGTACACAATTTTACGTCTTCACCTGGCCACAATGCGAGTTTTACCGTGCGCGCAGCGTGCGATAAAACTCACATTATGGCCAGGTGTTACGTAATAGTAGATTATACACCGAGGGGATAAAGCACAGTTTTATGTCACGGGCGCGATATTGAATCCTGAACGTAACGAAGGACTCCAGATTTAACTCCCGAGCGCAGCGAGGGTGTTACGAGTTAATTCCCGAGCGAAGCGAGGGAATTAAGAAGAGTCCTGAGCGCAGTGAGGGGTTCAAGCGCGCCCAAGACGAAAACAGCTTTATCCCCGAGGAGTGTACTCTACTTTTCTCACCTTTTGCAAGACAATAAAAAAGCGAGTCTACTAAAAACAGCGTTTTATTATAGTAAATTAAAATTAAAAGTGAAAATTGATATTTGATGTTTTCTTCAATTTTGATATATTTATTTAAAACTTTGCAGTTATCACCAATGTATTTTATTGCAGCGTCTTACAATACTCGCGTCTTTTGTTTAATTTCAAATACGTGTTCCATTCAGCTTGCCGTGGCCAGCTCGATTTTAGAAAATGTTCGATTTTCAAATTAGGTTCGACGCGGCGGTGGCGGCGGCGCCGCGCCCGGCCTTCGAGTATTAGTTGATCTTTTATTACGAAATTAGACTTTAAGGCCATTGTAATAAGAACTATGAAAAGTGAAAATATTACAACCCAGCGGGTTATAATGAGATTCAGTACAACATTACACCCCGGCTAAAGCCAAGGGCTTTAATGATTTGGTTTACGTAAGGTTTGCATGATAATGTAATTTGGCATTGTCGAGCAGGTGGTGTGAAAAAGCTATTATTTACGCGCGTTACGTAACTAAAGTGTAGTTACGTAATGGTAAAAAAAGGCCCGCGGGTATTATTTTGGATTTACGGCGATTTTTCTAGCATGTTAGGACACTATTTACGAGTAAGTGTGATGAAAAAACCTTTTAAAAACCTTTGCTAATGATAATGATAACGTTTGGAATATTTTTAATTAATATATTTAATTATGACTCTAGTTAACCCAGATTATTTTTACTGTAAGTAGCCTATCCATTTTTTTTACATTTAGCAAACAACTAACTGACATTTAAAATAATATAAATAAAATAATAATATTTACTTACACGAATTTTGATCGATTAAAGGTACAAATTGTCATGTCAGGTCGATTTCTGGCATAGATTTATATTAACTACATATATTACATAATTGTTGTGACGGTATCCAATCACTTGCAAAACAACATTTCACTTGATAATAATGAGATGATCAGATTCGCGATGTACTGAATAAGGGCCAAATCAAAAGCACCCGAAACCGATGTACGTGCATGAAGAGATTGATGAATGTAGAGGAAGCGAACATTGTGTGTTTACATCGGTGCACCTGGCGTTCCATAATCTCTGCCTACCCCGTTGGGAGACAGGCGTGAAGATATGTATGTATGTATGTACATGATAATAATGTTTTAAAATAAATATTTTATAACGTTTATAACATTTATAAGTAAGTGCGGGCAGGGATTGTAACCGGTTACAAATAAACCGGTATTTATTTAGGTTAAACCGGTTAATAATTTAGGTTACGTTCGAACGAAATGATTTGGGAACGTTATTTCGAAGCGCTCCCTAACCGGTTACTCTGTGTTTCGATACGGGATGAATGACCGCTGTCGCGCGTCGAGGCGCTGCTGGTGGCTGCGCTATCAATCTAATACCATAGCAAACCAATCCTGTCTCCTTAAACGAGCGGTCATTCACCCCCCACACGGAGGAACCGCTCTCTAACCGGTAAATTGATTTCGTTCCCTGTTTACGCTCCGACATAGAGATACCGGTTAGAGCGGTTCTTGCGAGCGTAACCTTTATTATGGGTTAGGCTCTCAAAGTGCGGCTCTAACCGGTACGGAAAATAAACCGGTTTTCAATCCCTGAGTGCGGGGGCTCCATAGGTAAGATGCACACGCTGCTAACTTTCTGTTCCCCTAGGGACTAGTAATTATTTAAATTTTACCTTACATTTGTACTTCAGTTAATTTATTATTTATTTGTTTGTAATGTGACTTACTTTTAAATATTGTAAGTTTTGGTAAACAGACAATGAATAATATGAATATTCAGAAACATTGTAGTTGACACCAATACTTTGTCACATTTTCCCAACTATCATGAAATTATTCGTGTTTTGTCTTTATTTTTCAGACATTATTAAATACGGGAGTTGGTGCTTTGAGACACATAGTGAGGACTATGGTACGTTTTGTTTATCCCTTTAATCATATTTTCTTGATAATAATAAATAAGAAAAACTGAGGCACTTCTTTGTAAATGATACGGTTGCTTCTAATCAATTTAATGTCCAATTTTGTCAAACGTCGTTTTTTTTCCGTAGCCTATAACAGAAAACGGGACCAAGGTAAATCAGGGTGTCTCATTCAAATCGGTCAGTATGGGAAAGTCTGAAACTATAAGACATACGAAGATTTGTTCTTAGGAACCATGTCACCGATTTTGATAAAAAGAAAAACTGCATTCATACATTTGAAAAAAAAAACTGTACCCAGCTAGGGAATCGAACCTGGTAGTTTTGAAAAAATAAACTTACACTATTTCTATTCAGATATCGATTGTGTAGGTCTTAAGCAGTAGGTAAATGTTTCTAAGAAACATGATTCCACAGGAATTGTGTTAAAGGACTGGCTGCTGATATGAAGGCGGGCCGGAACCGGAGTTGCTGTAATAATTGTGAGGACAACGAATCTGATGATGAGGTAGAAGACGAGAAGGACCAGGACGTGGATAAAATGCTAAAGGTCATTTTAAAAAAGGTTAGCGTACTCCCGGGATTGGAAAAACAATTAAATGCTATAAAGCAAAGCATAAGTGTCCTCTCGGACAAGTACGACACACTGCTGGCGGAACATGAACAGTCGAAAGAGAAAATATGTAAGCTAGAAAAAATGGCCATCAGCACCAATAACAAGTGTGTATATCTAGAGAAACAGAACATGGCGCTTGAACAAAAAATACAGGAATTTGAACAAGTAACCCGAAAACATAACATCGAAATTGTGGGCATCGAGCAATTACCAGGCGAAAATATAATGGAGATTGTAGCCAAGATAGGCAGGAAGATCGACGTCACCTGCGAGGAGATAGAGTCGGCAAGGCGCACATATCCACTAAGACCCGGATCTAACGCAAAGCCGGCGCCTATCATCGTCGGGTTTAAGACCTCGGGGACGGCGGCCCGCGACCAATGGCTCTCGCAGCGACGCCGGCTGGCCGACCTGACGAGCGCCGACGTCGCGGGCGGGACGGTGACGAGCAGGATCTACGTCAACGAGGACTTGAACAAGTCCACCAGGGTATTGCTGTGGAACGTGAAGAAACAGCTTCACGGTGTATATAAGTATATCTGGGTGGCCAACGGTAAGATCCTGGTGAAGAAGTCTGATGGCGGCAGTTCTACATGGGTGAGGTCTGAGAATGATTTAAACGAATTAAAAAAAGCTAAGTGATTGTCTCATTATAATGCCACGACTATAATGATTATTTCTTTTATATAAAATTCACAGCCTTAAATAGTATTGATTGTATTGAAAATCAGTCTATAGTTAATTTTGTTAGTGTAGATAGTCTAAAAGACTTTAAAAACTCTTTTAGTGGTACTAAAGATTTAAATCTACTTCATGTCAACATCCGTTCAATTAAAAAACACTTCAACGAACTTTTAGTAGCGTTAGACAGTCATTTAAACGATTTAGATGTATTAGTAATTACAGAAGCAAATATAAATCACTCAGTATTGCCATTTTATAATATAAAAGGATTTAATGTAAATGTGGTGACTCGCGAGGGCCGCAGGGGCGGCG